>JAGDFM010000621.1:0-18086 GCA_019155715.1 Phytophthora pseudosyringae
TTTTTTAGAAGTATTTTATAATGAATTAAAAAAAAGAGTTGTTTATGAACCTATTAATTTATCTCAACAATATAGATTATTTGAATTTAATAATCCTTGGGATAAAAAAATAAATTTTTAAATTTTTACTATTATAATTGTTTTTAGGTTACTTTTTATTTCATACTATGAGATGGAATAAAAAATCTTTATTTGCTGTTGTAAATAATCATTTAATAGATTATCCTACTCCTATTAATTTAAATTATTTTTTTGGATTTGGTTCGTTAGCCGGTATTATGTTAGTAGTACAAATTTTAACTGGTATTTTTTTAGCAATGCATTATACTCCACATATTGATTTAGCTTTTAATAGTGTTGAACATATTATGCGAGATGTAAATAATGGTTGGTTAATTAGATATACTCATGCAAATGGTGCTTCTTTTTTTTTTATTGTAGTATATGTACATATATTTAGAGGTTTATATTATGGTTCATATATTACACCAAGAGAAGCTTTATGGTGTTCAGGAGTTATTATTTTTATTTTAATGATGGCAACTGCTTTTATGGGATACGTATTACCTTGGGGACAAATGAGTTTTTGGGGTGCAACTGTTATTACTAATTTATTTTCAGCTATTCCTTTAATTGGTAAAGATATTGTAGATTGGTTATGGGGTGGATTTGCTGTAGATAATCCAACATTAAATCGTTTTTTTAGTTTACATTTTACTTTTCCTTTTGTAATTGTAGGTGCTGTTTTAATTCATTTAGTATTATTACATGAAGTTGGTTCAAATAATCCATTAGGTATAACTTTAAAAACTGAAAATATTCCGTTTTATCCTTATTTTTATACAAAAGATTTATTTGGTTTAATGGTATTATTTTTAGTATTTTTTATTTTTATTTTTTATTATCCTAATACTTTAGGTCATCCAGATAATTATATAGAAGCAAATCCAATGAAAACACCTTTACATATTGTACCTGAATGGTATTTTTTACCTTTTTATGCAATTTTAAGATCAATTCCTAATAAAATTGGTGGTGTTATTGCTATGTTTGGTTCTTTAGTTATTTTATTAACAATTCCTTTTACTAATTCATCTGAAATTAGAAGTACTGCTTTTAGACCTATTTTTAAAATTTGTTATTGGTTATTAGTAGTAGCTTTTTTATTATTAGGTTGGGTAGGACAATGTCCAGTTGAATATCCTTATACTGAAATAGGTATAATAAGTATGATTTATTATTTTTCATTTTTTATTATAATTATTCCATTTTTAGGTAAATTTGAAGCTTATTTAGTACGTTATAAAACTAAAAAAATATAAATAAAATATTATTTATATTTTTTTTTATTAATTAATATTTTTAATAAATTATATTTATATAATTAATATTTATTAATTATAAAAACTATTTAAAAATATATTCTTTAAGAAGAATATATAAATTTTATATATTTTTTTAAATATAAATATTTTTTATTTATAAATTAATTAATTTTGTATATATTAAAAAGTAGATCAATAATAAATTAAAATAAACTTATGACAATAAAAAATTATATAGTTAATCAATTCACTTTTTTAGATATGGCAGAACCTTGGCAATTAGGTTTTCAAGATCCAGCAACTCCTGTTATGGAAGGTATTATTAATTTTCATCATGATTTAATGTTTTACTTAATTCTTATAACTGTTTTTGTTTGTTGGTTGTTATTTAGAGTTATTACTCTTTTTAATGAAAAAAAAAATAAAATTCCATCAACTGTTGTACATGGTGCAACTATTGAAATTATTTGGACTTCAATTCCTGCTTTAATATTATTAACTGTTGCAATTCCATCTTTTGCTTTATTATATTCTATGGATGAAGTAATTGATCCAATTATTACTTTAAAAGTAATTGGAAGTCAATGGTATTGGAGTTATGAATATTCTGATAATTTAGAATTTTCAGATGAACCTTTAATTTTTGATAGTTATATGGTTCAAGAAGATGATTTAGCTATAGGTCAATTTCGATTATTAGAAGTAGATAATCGTGTTGTAGTACCTACAAATAGTCATATTCGTGTATTAATTACAGCTTCTGATGTTTTACATTCTTGGGCTATTCCTTCATTAGGTATAAAATTAGATGCATGTCCAGGTCGTTTAAATCAAACATCAATGTTTATTAAAAGAGAAGGTGTTTTTTATGGACAATGTAGTGAAATTTGTGGAGTAAATCATGGTTTTATGCCAATTGTTGTTGAAGCTGTTTCATTAGAAGATTATTTAACCTGGTTAAAAAATAAAATCAATTTTGATTTTAATGTATAATTAAAAAAAATTATGATATTTAAAATAATTAGTATAATATTTGTAATAATATTATTATTTACAGATATTAAACAAATAATTAATAAAATTAAACATTTTTTAAATAAATAAAAATTATCATTTTATATTTAAAAAATGATAATAAATTAAAATTAAAAAAACCAACGCTTTTTTTAATTAAAAAAATATATAATTTTGTATTTAAAATGAATTTTAAAAATATTCAAAAATGAATTTTAAAAATATAAATAAATGGGCAACAAGATGGCTTTTTTCAACAAATCATAAAGATATTGGGACTTTATATTTAATTTTTAGTGCTTTTTCTGGTATTGTTGGTACAACATTCTCTCTTTTAATTAGAATGGAATTATCACAACCAGGTAATCAAATTTTAATGGGTAATCATCAATTATATAATGTAATTGTTACTGCACATGCTTTTATAATGGTATTTTTTTTAGTTATGCCTGCTTTAATAGGTGGTTTTGGTAATTGGTTTGTTCCTTTAATGATAGGTGCTCCGGATATGGCTTTTCCACGTATGAATAATATTAGTTTTTGGTTATTACCTCCATCATTATTATTATTAGTTTCATCTGCTTTAGTTGAATCAGGTGCAGGTACCGGTTGGACAGTTTATCCACCTTTATCAAGTGTTCAAGCACATTCAGGACCTTCTGTAGATTTAGCAATTTTTAGTTTACATTTATCAGGTATTTCTTCTTTATTAGGTGCTATTAATTTTATATCAACTATTTATAATATGAGAGCACCTGGTTTAAGTTTTCATAGATTACCTTTATTTGTTTGGTCTATATTAATTACAGCTTTTCTTTTATTATTAACTTTACCTGTATTAGCTGGTGCAATTACTATGTTATTAACTGATAGAAATTTAAATACTTCATTTTATGATCCTTCTGGTGGAGGTGATCCA
The DNA here is from genome assembly GCA_019155715.1 of Phytophthora pseudosyringae. Lineage (NCBI taxonomy): Eukaryota > Oomycota > Peronosporomycetes > Peronosporales > Peronosporaceae > Phytophthora > Phytophthora pseudosyringae. The sequence continues at coordinate 3,259 of JAGDFM010000621.1, forward strand.
GTATTATATCAACATTTATTTTGGTTTTTTGGTCATCCAGAAGTTTATGTTTTAATTTTACCAGCCTTTGGTATTATTAGTCAAGTTTCTGCAACTTTTGCTAGAAAAAATGTATTTGGTTATTTAGGTATGGTTTATGCTATGTTATCTATTGGTTTATTAGGTTCTATTGTTTGGGCTCATCATATGTTTACTGTAGGATTAGATGTAGATACTAGAGCTTATTTTTCAGCAGCTACAATGATTATTGCAGTACCTACTGGTATTAAAATTTTTAGTTGGCTAGCTACTTTATGGGGTGGTTCTTTAAAATTTGAAACACCTTTATTATTTGTTTTAGGTTTTATTTTATTATTTGTTATGGGTGGTGTAACAGGTGTTGTAATGTCTAATTCAGGTTTAGATATTGCTTTACATGATACTTATTATATTGTAGGTCATTTTCATTATGTATTATCTATGGGAGCAGTATTTGGTATTTTTACTGGATTTTATTTTTGGATCGGTAAAATTTCTGGTCGTAGATATCCAGAAGTATTAGGTCAAATTCATTTTTGGTTGTTCTTTATTGGTGTAAATATTACTTTTTTCCCAATGCATTTTTTAGGATTAGCTGGTATGCCAAGAAGAATTCCAGATTTTCCAGATGCTATGAGCGGTTGGAATGCTATTAGTAGTTTTGGTTCATATATTTCTTTTTTTTCTGCAATTTTCTTTTTTTATATTGTGTATGTAACTTTAATACATGGTAAAAAAATTGAAAATTAAAATATTTAAATTATTATATATATTTTTTTTAAAGAAATATATAATAATTTAATAAAATTTATAATTTAAAAAATTTTATTAATAATAATTTAAATTTATAAATTTAAATTATTATTAATAAATACAATCTCTTGGACTCGAACCAAGATTTTAAAGCTTAGAAGGCTAATACTCTACCAATTAAGTTAAGATTGTTTTATTTATGACTTTTAATATTAAAAATAGCTTTCAATGAATCACGTGAAAGTTGTTTATAAATATTTTGAGTTAAAAATTGTTTTTTTTTTTTTTCTTTTTTAGTTAAAGTTACTGCACCAATTAAAGCTATTAATAAAATAATACCAGCTGCTAAAAAAAAAAAAGAATAATAACTATATAAAATCTGTCCAATAGTTTCAATATTTGTTATACTATCTAATTTATTAATAACAAATAATAAAGAAGGTTTTACATCAACAAAAAATCTAAAACGTGGACCTTGATGAAAAAATAAAGTATTTATTTCTTGATTAAAAAAAGAATTATTTATTAAATGATAATATGTTGTAAATATTTTACTAAACATTACAAATGTTTCTAAAAAAAAAATAAAACTAATTAAAAAAATAATAGGTAAATAACCAAAATTATTATTAATTTTATTTTTATCAATTAATACATTAACATCTAACATCATAATAACAAATAGAAATAAAACTGTAATTGCTCCAACATAAATAATTATTAACATAATAGATAAAAATTCAACTTCAGAAATTAATAATAATCCTGTAGAATTTGTAAATACTAATATTAAAAAAAATGCTGAATATATTGTATTTGTAGAATATATTACAAATATAGCTGAAGTTATAGCTATAGTTGAAAAAGTATAAAAAAAAATTGTTTCAAAATTCATAATTTGAATATTTAAAAATTAAAATATATATCTTAAAAGATATATATTTTATTATTTTTATTTAATTAATAAAAAAATAAATAAAAATAATAAAATAGTAACAACATTAAAATAATAAATAATAGAAAAAAACATAATATTTATTAAAAAAATAGTACTAATTAACATTAATAATGAATAATGGTAAATATAACCTGTTTGCATTAAAATTATTTTTTGACTTAAAAATGAAAAAATTGTAGTTAATCCATAAGGACCACACATTTCAATTAAACCTTTATCAATCATTTTATAAGTAACATCATATCCTATTTTTAAAATATATTGATTTATAAATTCATAATAGATTTTATCAAAATACCATTTTCTATTTAAAAAATTATAAAAATAAACCCCATATTCTGAAATTTTTAAATTATATAAAAATTTAAATTTAAAAAAATATAAATAAAAAGCACTAAATAAACCACAAAAACTTAAAATAACAGGTAATAATTTAAAAAAAGTTGGTAAAAATTCTGCATCTATCATTTGATTATTTAATGGATTAATATAAATAGAATTATTCCAAAAATCAGAACCTAAACCTACAAACATATCTTTTGAAATATAACCAATAAAAATACTACCAAAAGCCAATATACCTAAAGGAATACCCATTTCTAATGGAACATCATGTGCATGTTTTATTATATTTTTATAAGCGTTAGTTTCACTTAAAAAGGCAAAAAATAATAAACGAGTTGAATAAAAAGCTGTAAAAAAAGCACCAATAGTACCTAACCAGTATGCAAAATGACCTGTTTCACTAAAACTTGCAAAAGCTACTTCTAAAATTAAATCTTTAGAATAAAATCCAGTTAAAAAAGGAAAACCCATTAAAGATAATGAACCTATTAAAAACATAATATAAGTAAATGGTAATATACGTCGTAAACCACCCATTTTTCTAATATCCTGTTCATCACCCATTGCATGAATTACAGCACCAGAACATAAAAATAATAAAGCTTTAAAATATGCATGATTTGATAAATGAAAAATAGCTAAAGGATAATTAGATAAACCACAAGCAAAAAACATATAACCTAATTGACTACATGTTGAATAAGCAACTATTTTTTTAAAATCATTTTGAACTAAACCTACAGTACTTGCAAAAAAAGCAGTTGATGCACCTATGATAGTTATTACTTTTAATGAAAATACAGAATATTCAAACATTGGAGAACAACGTGCTGTTAAATATACACCTGCTGTTACCATAGTTGCTGCGTGTAATAAAGCTGAAACAGGTGTTGGACCTTCCATTGCATCCGGTAACCATAAATGTAAAAATATTTGAGCAGATTTACCCATTGCACCAATAAAAATTAAAATACAAGCTACATCAATAATACTTAAAATATAATTAAAAAAAATAAATTTAAAATCTTTAACAATTGAAATTGCTGCAAAAGTACTAAAATATTCAATAGTTCTTATATTATAAAAAATAGTTAATACACCTAATAATAAAATTAAATCACTAACTCTATTTACTAACATTGCTTTAATAGCAGCTTTATTTGCTTGTAAACGTGTAAACCAAAAATTAATTAATAAATAAGAACAAAAACCTACACCTTCCCATCCAACAAACATTTGAATAAAATTATCACCTGTAACAAGAATTAACATGAAGAATGTAAATAATGATAAATATGACATAAATCTTGGTAAATGCGGATCATTTGCCATATATTGAGAAGAATATAAATGAACTAATGTTGAAACACTTGTTACAACAATTAACATAATCATTGTTAAACTATCAAATAAAAAACACCAATTACAATTAAATAAACCACTATTTATCCAAGTTGATAAATATAAAAGATATTCATATTCATTAATAATTGAATTATAAATAATAATTAATGAAAATAAACAACTTAAAAAAGTTGTTAAAGTAGTTATAAATACTGAACCTTTACGTCCAATATAAAATCCAAATAATCCAGCAGCTACTGAACCTAAAAATGGTAAAAAAATTAAAATTAATAATAACATATTAAAATAAAATATAATAAAAATATTAAAAAATATTTTATCTTAAATGATAAATATTTTTTAATATTTTTATTATATTTTATTTTATATAATAAAATATATATATATACTATAAATTCATTTAATAAAATAAATTTAAACCTCTTAATAAAGAGATTTTTTAATAAAAACAATAAATTTTATTTATATTATGGTTTTATTTTTTAATTTACCATTCTAAGGCATCACTACACCAAATATAAACAAAACCTATAACTAATTCAACTAAAAATTCAATCATAGTCCAAAAACCCCATGAAAAATTTGAACTTAAAGTTAAAACCCAAGGAAAAACAAAAACAGCTTCTAAATCAAAAATGATAAAAAGAATTGCTACTAGATAAAATTTAACATCAAAAATTTTTCTAGCATCATCATAAGGATTAAATCCACATTCATAAGCTGTTAACTTTTCTAAATCATCTTTTTGTTTAATTAATCCAAAAGATAAAATGAAAATTAAAATAGATAAAAATAAACTTAATATTAAAAATATAAAAATATTTGAATAATTTAATAACATATAAATAATTTTTTGAATAAAATAGTATTATACGGAAAAAACGGGACTTGAACCCGCGACCTATAGCGTGACAAGCTACCACTCTAACCAACTGAGCTACTTTTCCTTAAATACTATATTTTAATATTTTTTTTAATGTAAATTTATAGCATCACCAATATACATACAAGTTAAAATAGTAAATACGTATGCTTGAATAATAGCTACTGCAATTTCTAAACCTACTAATAATACAATTAAAATTAAAGGAATAAAATGAGCTATAAAAATAAAACTATTAACATTTAACATACTCCAAGCAAAACCAGCAATTACTTTTAATAAAGTATGTCCAGCCATCATATTAGCAAAAAGTCGAACTGGTAAACTAATTACACGAAAAATATATGAAATTAATTCAATAGGAACTAAAATAGGAACTAAAGCAATATTTGCACCCGGTGGTAAAAATAAACTTAAAAAATTTAATTTATATTTTTTAATCCCAATTATATTAAACCCTATATAAATAGTTAAAGCTAAAGTAAATGTAATAATTAAATGACTTGTTACAGTAAAACTATATGGTACCATTCCTATTAAATTACATAATAAAATAAAAAAAAATACAACAAAAATTAATGAAACAAAATGTTTACCAACTTTACCAATACTAGAATAAGTTAATTCAATAGCTGTATTAAAAATCATTTCAAAAATTTGTTGAAAACGTGTTGGAATAAATTTAGTTTTTATAAAAAAAAATATATATAAATAAACTAAACCTATTATTAAAATTAAAGAAGCGTTAGTAAATATAAAAGGTATTTGAAAAATAGGTAAAATTTCAAATTGTTCTAAAGGACTAAACATAATATTAATTACCTCCCCACCAGTATACAGCTACAAATAAAAATAACCAAACAACATCAACAAAATGCCAATACCATGCTGCAGCTTCAAAACCAAAATGGTGTTGTCTTGTAAAATGATGATTAATTAATCTAATAGTCATTACTATTATAAAAATTGTACCTACAATTACATGTAAACCATGTAAACCAGTTAATAAAAAAAAAGTAGTACCATAAATACTATCTGATATAGAAAAAGTACTTTCAACATATTCATAAGATTGAATTAAAGTAAAAAATATTGCTAAAGCTATTGTAATAATTAAACTTAAAATTGCATTTTTTCTATCACCAAAAACAATTGAATGGTGAGCCCAAGTAATTGTTGCACCTGATGATAATAAAATTATAGTATTTAATAAAGGAATACCCCAAGCATTTACAGTTTCAATTCCTAAAGGTGGCCATAAAGAACCAATTTCAGGTGTTGGTGCTAAAGCTGAGTGAAAGAATGCCCAAAAAAAGCTAACAAAAACTAATAATTCACTAAAAATGAATAAAAGCATACCATTTCTTAAACCTAATTGAACTTGTTTAGTATGTTGACCTTCATATACAGCTTCTCTAACAATATCACGAAACCATGTATACATTGTTAAAATAACAATTAAAAATCCAGTTAATATTAAAAAACTACTACCAATATAACCATGAAAATACATAGCAGTACCAAATGTGAAAAAAAAAAGACCAAAAGATATAACAAAAGGCCAAGGACTTGGATCTACTAAATGGTATGGATGTTGTTGTGTATTTTTTATATTTTTTGTAAGTTTTTTTAAAAAATTTAAATCATGTTCAAATTTATCGATATTATCGTTAGTTGTAGTTGTTTCAATTTGTAAATTTTTTTTATTGATATAATAATAGTTTTTCATAGAAATATTTATTTTGTAATAATTAATTATTTAAATATAAATAATATTTTAATATTTAATTTTCAAACATAAAATTATAATAATTAATCAAAAATAATATTAAATTTTAATTTTTTTATATTTTTATAATATTGTTTTTTTGTATTAATAGTTTTACTTTTATTTTTTGATGTTTGAATAATTTCATTTGTAAGTTTTTTTAAATTTGAATTTAAAAGTAACCAAGATACTGATTTTTTAATTTGTTTATCCTCATTTAAAAGCATTAAAAAATAACGATCTTTTTTTTTTTTTTTTTTATTTCTCTTTTTATTTGGAATACTTATAGCTTTTAATTTTGGTAATAAATTGTCAATTGATTTAAATAAAATAAAATTAGGTTTTTGTTTTGTAGTTTTTTTTATGTTTATTAAAATATTTTTAAATATATTTTCAGAACAAGTTTTTTTACCATGTTTTAATAAAATATTTATAAATAATTTTTTAATTTTATACTCTTCGTATTTTAGTTCCATATTTAGATCTTGAAGTTTTTCTTGAATAAATACCTAATAAATCATATTTACCACGTATAACATGATATTTAACACCAGGTAAATCTTTAACTCTACCACCACGAACTAAAACAATTGAATGTTCTTGTAAAGTATGACCAATACCAGGGATATAAGTAATTATTGTATATCTGCTCGATAAATGGACTTTCGCTACTTTACGTTGAGCTGAGTTAGGTTTTTTTGGTGTTGTTATATAAACTTTTAAACAAATACCTTTACGTTGCGGACATTGTTTCAAAGCTGGACTTTTATTTCTTTTTTTTTTTTCTAAACGTTTTTGTTTTTTTAAAAATAATTGATTAATTGTTGACATATTAAATTTAAATTTGTTTTTGAATAATAACGGACTCGAACCGCTAACATTTTCGGTGTAAACGAAATACTCTACCAATTGAGTTAATTATTCTAATGGGCCTAAGTAGATTTGAACTACTGACTTTACACTTATCAGGCGTATACTCTAACCAACTGAGTTATAGGCCCTTTGAAGTAAAAGGATTCGAACCTTTGATTTTCCGTACCAAAAACGGAGGCCTTACCACTTGGCTATACTTCAAAATAAATATATATGCTTAGAAAGATTCGAACTTTCAATCTGTAGATCCGCAATCTAATGCTTTATCCAATTAAGCTATAAGCATATTTTTAATTTTTTTTAATAATTTTAATATTTATTAATGAATTTTCAGATAAAATTTTTTTAATTAATATTAAAAAATTTAATAATTGAAAAATATTCAAAAATTCTATATCTATTTTAGGTGTATAATTTTTATAAATAAAATGTTCACGTGATTTTTTATTTACATGTGGAGATTTTAATATAGTAAAAATTTTATTTTTATTTTTTACTTGAAAAATACCATTAATTTTAATATTTTTAAATTTATTTAATTTTAATAAATTTTGTTTAAGTTGATTTATTTTTTGAAATGATTTAAAAGTGATTCTTAACAGATACATAAAATTTGTTTTTAATGTCTGGAGGTGGATTTGAACCACCGACACAAAGATTTTCAGTCTTTTACTCTAACCAACTGAGCTATCCAGACAAAATATTATATTAATAAATATAAATAAATTTTATTTAAATTAACTAATATAATATTGGGGAATATAAATAAAAATAAAATAAATTGTGTATTAATTATTAACACAATACTTTGAATTTTATTTATTTGAGAAATATACATTTTTCTTAAAATTTTTTCAAAAAAAATTATTTTAACTATTTTTAAATAATAAAAAGAACTTAATACACTAATAATTATTCCAAAAAAAACTAAACTAAAATAATTATTTTTTATAGCAGAGAAAAATATAAATAATTTTGAAAAAAATCCAGCTAATGGTGGAATTCCAGCTAATGAAAAAATATTTAATATTATAATAATTGAAATTAATTTATTAATAGTATAAATATTAGATAAATCAGTTAAATATTTAATAGGTTTATGATTTATATTTAAAGATAAATATGAAGTCCATAAATTAATACTAGTTATAATATAAATAATTATATATAATAAAATAAATGGAATATTATTTAACATATTTGAAGTAAATCCTATTAAAATAAAACCAACATGACTTATTGAACTATATGCTAATAATCTTTTTATTTTATTTTGTTGTAATGCAGATAAAGAACCAATTAACATAGATAAAAATGAAATAATATAAAAAAAAATTTCAAAAAAAAAAGATAAATTAGAAAAAGTATCAAAAAATAATCTAATTAAAATACCAATAAAAGCTATTTTAGGTACAATAGCAAAAAAACTTGAAATATTATTTGGAGCACCTTCATAAACATCCGGTAACCAAAAATGAAAAGGTGATGCACCTATTTTAAATAGAATACCTACTAATATAAAAATTAAACTATAAGATAAACTTATTAAAAAATTTATATTATCTAAATAATTTATATTTGATAGAATTAAAAAAATATTATTAAAATTTAAAGAACCTGTTATTGCATAAATTAAAGATGAACCATATAATATAAATCCTGAAGCAATTGATCCTAAAATAAAATATTTAAAACCTGCTTCAATAGATAATATTGATTTTTTTTGAGTAGCAGTTAAAATATAAAAACTTAAACTTTGTAATTCAATTGCTAAATATAATGTAATAAAATGATTAGCTGATACTAATAACATTAAACCTAATAAGGAAATTAACATTAAAATATTAATTTCATAATTGTTTATTTTTTGCTGTATTAAATATTTCTGTTGTATTAAAAAACAAATAATAGTTGATAATATTAAAATTATTTTAATAAATTGAGTAAAATTATTAATAATTAATACACCATTTAATATATTATTTGAAATATTTGAAATATTTAAAACTAATAAGGTTAAAATTAATAATAAATATATTGTTATAGAGGTAATATTTTTAAATATCAAAATTTTCTGATTATTTTGAATTTCTTTATAAAATACACCAAATAATAATAAAATTAATAAAATAGTTGTTAAAAAAAATTCTGGAATAATAATTTCAAAATTATTGTTAAAAATTTCTTGTAAAATCATATGTTATAAAAAGAAATAAATATTATAAAAATATTTACTTACTATATATGCTATATATTTATAAAAAAATTAATTTATAAATATATTTTTGAAAGTTATTTAAAATTTATAATAAAAAATGCCTTTAAAAAAAATTAAAAATTTCTCAATTAATTTTGGTCCACAACATCCAGCAGCTCATGGTGTTTTACGACTTATTTTAGAATTAAATGGTGAAGTAGTTAAAAAAGCTGATTCACATATTGGATTATTACATAGAGGTACTGAAAAATTAATTGAATATAAAAATTATTTACAAGCTTTGCCTTATTTTGATAGATTAGATTATGTTTCAATGATGTGTCAAGAACATGCTTATGTTTTAGCTATTGAAAAATTATTAAATTGTGATATACCTTTACGTGCTCAATATATTAGAGTTCTTTTTTCAGAAATAACACGTATATTAAATCATTTATTAGCTGTTTGTTGTCATGCTTTAGATGTAGGAGCTATGACACCGTATTTTTGGGGATTTGAGGAACGTGAAAAATTAATGGAATTTTATGAAAGAGTTTCAGGTGCTCGTATGCATGCAGCCTATTTTAGACCTGGAGGTGTAAATCAAGATTTACCTAAAGGTTTATTAAATGATATTTATATATTTTGTGATCAATTTAATACTAGATTAGATGAAATTGAAGAAATGTTAACTAATAATAGAATTTGGAAACAAAGATTAGTAGATATTGGTATTGTAAATGCAAAAGATGCTTTAAATTTAGGATTTAGTGGTGTTATGTTACGTGGTTCAGGTATTTCATGGGATTTAAGAAAAACACAACCATATGAAGTTTATGATCAATTAGATTTTGATATTCCAATAGGTACAAATGGTGATTGTTATGATCGTTATTTAATAAGAATTGAAGAAATGAGACAATCTATTAGAATTATTTTACAAGTATTAAATAAAATACCAAATGGACCTATTAAATTAGATGATAAAAAAATTACTAATCCAAATAGAATTCAAATTAAAAATTCAATGGAATCTTTAATTCATCATTTTAAATATTATTCAGAAAATATTACTGTTAATAGTGGAGAAACATTTACAGTTATTGAAGCTCCTAAAGGAGAATATGGTGTATATTTAGTATCAGATGGTACAAATAAACCTTATAGATGTAAAATAAAATCACCAGGATTTTTACATTTACAAGCGTTAGATTTTATAGCTAAAAACCATATGATTGCTGATGTTGTAACAATTATTGGTACTTTAGATGTTGTTTTTGGCGAAATTGATAGATAATTATATTAATTTAAAATTAAAATTATGTTAATAAAAAAAAATTATTTTAAAAAATATAAAATAAACCAATTACAAAAAATTAAACAAACTTATAAATATTTATATATATTTCGTTATAATAATCTAAATATTAATGAAATAATATTATTAAAAAAAAAAATTAAAAAATTAAATTATAAATCTTTAATATTAAAACAGAATTTAATTAATTCTATTTTTTCTAATTTAAAAGGTCAAGGAGCACTTTTAATTATATATGGTAATAATGATATAAATTTAATTTCAAACTTTTATAAATTTAAAAAAATAGAATTAATTTATTTAAAAATAAAAAATAATATTTATTCAAATTTAAAAATAAAACAAATTTTATCTCAAAATTCTTTATCTTTGAATAATTTAATTGTTCAACCTTTTTTAAATTTTATATATTATTTAAGAAAGATTTAAAAAGGCGATTATAACTTAAAGGTAGAGTGTTAGATTGTGGGTCTAAGTGTTATGGGTTCAAGTCCCATTTTTCGCCCAATCTTTTAATATAACTAAATTTTTTATGTTTAATAAATTTATATTAATTTTTTTACTTATTTTACCATTAATTACAATTATTGTATTATTTTTTTTAAAAGATGAAAAATTTATTAAAAATTTTAGTATTTTTATGTCATTTTTTATTTTTTTAATGTCATTACCTTTATGGATTTTATTTGATAAATCAACTTCTAATTTTCAATATTTATTTAAAATAGAATGGATTTCTCAATTTAATTTAAATTTTTATTTAGGTCTTGATGGTATTTCATTATTTTTTATAATTTTAACAACATTTTTAATTCCAATATGTATGTTAATTAGTTATGAAATTATAAATAAAAATATAAAAGAATATTTTATTTTATATTTTATTTTAGAATTTTGTTTAATTATTTCTTTCAGTGTATTAGATTTACTTATCTTTTATATTTTTTTTGAAAGTGTACTTATTCCTATGTTTTTAATTATAGGTATTTGGGGTTCAAGAGAACGTAAAATTAAAGCATCATATTTATTTTTTATGTATACTTTAGCTGGTTCATTATTTATGTTTATTGCAATTATTCATTTATTTTTAACTATAGGTACTACAGATTATCAAATATTATATTATAGTAATTTTAATTTTTCATATGAAAAATTATATTTCTTGGCTTTTTTTTTATCATTTGCTGTTAAAGTTCCAATGTTACCTTTTCATGTATGGTTGCCAGAAGCTCATGTTGAAGCACCTACAGCAGGTTCTGTATTATTAGCTGGTATTTTATTAAAATTAGGTTCATATGGTATGATTCGTTTTTTAGTACCTTTATTTCCTAAAGCTACTATTTATTATACACCTTATATTTTAATATTATGTTTAATCTCTATAGTTTATGCTTCATTAACAGCTATTAGACAAACAGATTTAAAGCGTATTATTGCTTATGCATCTGTTGCACATATGAATTTTATCATTTTAGGTATATTTTCTTTAACTATTCAAGGATTAGAAGGTAGTATTATTCAAATGATTAGTCATGGTTTAGTATCTAGTGGTTTATTTTTTTCAATAGGATGTTTATATGATCGTTATCATACTCGTTTTATAAATTATTATGGAGGTTTAGCACATACTATGCCAATTTTTTGTATTGCATTATTTATATATGTATTAGCTAATATGTCTATTCCAGGTTCAAGTAGTTTTGTTGGTGAAATTCTTATATTAACAGGTGTATTTGAAGATAATACAACTACTGCAATATTTGCTACTATTGGTATGTTTTTAGGTGGTGTTTATTCATTATTATTTTATAATAGAATTTGTTATGGTAATATTCAAAATATTTATTTAAAAATTTATTATGATTTAACCTATAGAGAATTTTTAATACATTTAATTTTAATTGTAAACATTTTTTTATTAGGTTTATATCCTAAAATTTTTGAAAGTTGTATGCATGAAAGTGTATCAAAAATTTTAATACATATAGATTTTTCTTATTTTTATTAAATATAATATATATATTATATTTAATAAAAGCCCTTTTAGTCTAATGGTTAGGACATTGCCTTTTCACGGCAAAGATACGAGTTCAATTCTCGTAAAGGGTAAAAATTAATATTGAATATATTAAAAATAATTTTAATTAATTTTAAAATTAAAAAATTATATTTATAATTTTAATAAAAATTATTATATTTATAAATATAATAATTAATATGATAATTTAATAACCTTTATGGCTATTGAATTATCATATATATTGGAATCAAACATTAAAAAATATAAAGATGAAAAAAGTTTACAAGAAACAGGTATTGTTCTTTCAATGAGTGATGGTATTGCAAGATGTTATGGTTTAACTAAAATTCAAGCTGGAGAAATGGTTGAATTTAATAATGGTAATATTAAAGGTATGGCATTAAACTTAGAACCTGATGTTGTAGGTGTTGTTGTATTTAGTAATGATAGAGAAATTCAAGAAGGAAACTTTGTAAGAAGAACAGGATCTATTGTTAGTGTTCCTGTAGGACCAGAAGTATTAGGTAGAGTAGTAGATGCTTTAGGACAACCAATTGATGGTAAAGGACAAATTAATAGCAAATTAGAAAGTAGAGTAGAAGTAAAAGCTCCAGGTATTATGCCTAGAGAAAGTGTTAAGGAACCTGTACAAACAGGTTTAAAAGCTGTAGATAGTTTAATTCCTATTGGTCGTGGTCAAAGAGAATTAATTATTGGAGATAGACAAACAGGTAAAACTTCTATCGCAATTGATACAATTATTAATCAAAGAGAACCTCATTTAAAAAAAGATACTAATAACCAATTATATTGTATTTATGTAGGTGTTGGTCAAAAAAGATCTACTATTGCTGAATTAACTAAAACATTAGAAGATAAAAATGCTATGTTTTTTTCAGTTATTGTTGCAGCAACTGCATCAGATTCTGCACCATTACAATATTTAGCACCTTATACTGGTTGTGCATTAGGTGAATATTTTAGAGATAATGGAAAACATGCTGTAATTTTTTATGATGATTTATCAAAACAAGCTGTAGCTTATAGACAAATGTCATTATTATTAAGAAGACCTCCAGGTCGAGAAGCTTATCCAGGTGATGTATTCTATTTACACTCTCGTTTATTAGAAAGAGCTGCTAAAATGAATAGAAAAATTGGTGGTGGTTCATTAACAGCTTTACCTATTATTGAAACTCAAGCTGGTGATGTTTCTGCTTATATTCCTACAAATGTTATTTCAATTACTGATGGACAAATTTTCTTAGAAACTGAATTATTTAATGAAGGTCAAAGACCTGCTATTAGTGTAGGTTTATCTGTAAGTCGTGTTGGTTCTGCTGCTCAAATTAAAGCTATGAAACAAATTGCAGGTACAATGAAATTAGAATTAGCACAATTTAGAGAAGTACAAGCATTTGCTCAATTTGGTTCTGATTTAGATGCAACTACTCAACAACAATTAAATAGAGGAGTTAGATTAACTGAAATGTTAAAACAAGGATTAAATATACCTTTATCTGTTGAAGATCAAATTGTTATTATTTATTTAGGTGTACGTGGTTTCTTAGATAAAATTTCAGTTGATAAAATTGCAACTTTTGAAAATAATTGGTTAAATTTTATTAAAAATAATCATTCAGATATTTTAGAAGAAATTTTAACTAAAAAAGAAATTTCTAAAGATTTAGATAAAAAATTAAACTCTTTAGCAATTGATTTTACTAATAATTTTATTACAAAATAATAATAAAATTATTTTTTTAATTTATAAATTTTATGTTTATATTAAATTTACTTTTGTATCGAAAGAACAAGTAATGAGATTTTAAACTAACATCTAATATCTTACGAAATCTTATAATTTTATTATAACTTTAAATTTATAAAAAAAAATAAATTTCTATCTTTTAAGATAAATAATTAATATAAGAATGAATGTATTAAAAATTATTAAAATACTTGTTTTTTTAAAAAATTAATATTAAATAAATAATTAATATAATATATAAATAGAGTTTGATCCTGGCTCAGAATAAATGCTATCGGTATGCTTAACACATGCAAGTTGAATGTTTTATAAACATAGCGAACGGGTGAGTAACACGTGAATTATCTACCTTTTAATTCAGAATAATTATTTTTATAAAAATACTGAATAAATAAAATAAAGTTTTAATAACGTTAAAAGATGAGTTTGCGTAAGATTATGGTAGTTGGTAGTTTAATAGACTACCAAGCCTATTATCTTTAGCTGGTTTGAAAGAATGATCAGCCACATTGGGACTGAGACACGGCCCAAACTTTTTTAAAGGCAGCAGTGGGGAATT
>JAGDFM010000622.1:0-18056 GCA_019155715.1 Phytophthora pseudosyringae
GATTGATCGGAGCTTACACTGTCTTCACTACCTAGTCTGCATCCAATCATTTGGTGCATCCAACCACCAACACTCTGTACTCGTCCAATCATCCTACTCGTCTAATCATCGGTGGCGTAAACAACGTACCGTAATCATCGCGGGATCGTATTGGACCGGTTCGGGTTAACCGGTTAATGAGTACAACTGGTACACAGTACCCAAAACCGGCAACCCTCAATAAGTTGGTACT
Source organism: Phytophthora pseudosyringae (assembly GCA_019155715.1). NCBI lineage: Eukaryota > Oomycota > Peronosporomycetes > Peronosporales > Peronosporaceae > Phytophthora > Phytophthora pseudosyringae. Next base: position 233 of record JAGDFM010000622.1, read on the forward strand.
TCGAAGTATTGGGACAGCGACATAAATCACGAGGAAAGTGCCTTGGAAAGAATGCTGGAGAGAGGGCGAAGGTGGCATCCAAGAAAAAAGCGAAATGATAAGCGTCTGGATCCCATGACTCGCAATTCCATCAGTGACGCAAGGTGTCTCCACAGAATTACATCTTGAACACGAAGATCAACCCCATGAAGTAGAAAACTACAATGAAAAAAAGTGGTCAGGGCTTACACCGATACTACAGGAGTCACAATATGATGCCGTGCAGCACGAATGTGGTCGGAAGACTGGAGAAATGCACTGGCCTACAAGTACTATCATAAAAAAAAAATCCGCACCTACGGTTTGAGGTTTCGTTCGAGGAGCACGGAGCTCTCTTCACCACCACATTCATTTTCTGCGACTTGGCCACGCACGCACTTCAACGTTGCCACAAACCAGGTGCAGCCTCCTGATTGGTCAGTCTCTTAAGTAGCCTACTTAACCCTTACTTTCCATAGCAACCGCTTCAACGCATGCCAGCGAAGCACGCATTCTCGAAATTTCTCTTGCAAAAGACGGCGGTCGCTAGGCGCTCACAGCCAAATCTTCCGTACAGCAAAAGTAACCAAGCCACCTCAATGACGCGCAACTGGACGTGCGTGCGGGTGCGGCTGCTCCTGGCGCTGCTGCTCGCCGTCGCGCTGGCCTCCGCCCAGGCCGTGGACCCCGCCAAGGACTACTACAAGGTGCTGGGCGTGGGCACGCAGTTCTCGGACCGGGAGCTTAAGAAGGCGTACAGGCAGCTGGCGCTGAAGTTCCACCCGGACAAGGCCGAGAACGCCGAGGACAAGGAGGCGGCCAAGGAGAAGTTCGTGCAGGTCTCGGAGGCGTACGAAGTGCTGTCCGACGCGGACAAGCGCAAGGAGTACGACGACGCGCGCCGCTTCGGAGGAGGAGGAGGCGGATTCGGCGGCGGACAAGGAGGAGGAGGCAGACGACGCTCCACCGACGAGAACATGGCCTCGTTCACCAAGATGTTCGAGAATATCTTCGGTCACGGCTTTGGAGGAGGCGCGGGAGGCTTCTCGGGAGGTGCAGGGGGGTTCGGGGGAGGTGCGGGCTTTGCAGGAGGAATGGGAGGCGGACCGGGTCGGGGGATGCCCAACGAATTCCAGTTCGACGGCATGGACGGATTCGGACATGGCGGACGGCCGGGAGCGCGTGGACAGCCCCAGCCCAGACAGCCCACGACGCTGTATGGGGCGGACTCGCCCGTCAAGGCGTTGTCGAAGAAGAAATTCCCAGGCAAGGAAGCCAACAACGAGTGGCTGGTGCAGTTCTATGAGATGGACGCGCCTAGCGCCGAGTTCCGCGGCAAGTATGAGAACATTGCACGCGATCTGCACGGCAAGGTGCGTGTTGGGGCCGTGAACTGCGACAAGTACGCGAAGCTGTGCCGAGCAAATGACATTCACAAGTACCCGACGTTCGCCTATATCTGGGAAGGCCAGCTGACGAAGTATGACGGGGACGTGGACGAGTACCAAGTGTACAACTTTGCGATTGAGAAGCACATCGCGCGTCTTCAGCGCATGCGCGACTCCGGGGAGATCGAAAAGCTGCACGCTGGCAACGAGGCCAAGCTGTGCAACGTTGGCAATCACGCCACGTCAGGAGCATCGTCTCTCTGCGCGGTGTTTGTCTTGTCAGGCGACAAGAAGCGGCGCGAACAGGAAATGAAGGTGGCGAAGGATGTTGCTGCCAAGTTCCGCCATTCGAAGGGCCTGAGCACCGCGTACGTGGACTGGAAGACGCAGCAGCACCCGGTGCGGAAGTTGGTCGAGACTGCAGTCGGGCACAGTCACAGACAGCAGCAGCCCGGTCTGCTGGTCATTCGGACCAAACGCGGCAAAACGCGGGTGGGCATCCACCCGCTCGATGCCGACTTCACCGCGGACGCGCTATCAGCAACCATGGAGCGTGCTGTTGGCGGCGATCTGTCGTTGTCGAATGTCCACGGGTCTGTGCATTTCCGCTGATGGCGACGTACTTGCATTGAAACGGCAGTTCCTGGTGTTAATTTCATTTTAGAGTTCTTGTTGCCCGTGGTACAACCTTAGTTCGTGCTCCAGCTCAAGCAACGTTGCTCACGAGCCGTCTGCGCATCGACCTTAGCGATGTCGCGGTAGTGCTGCGTGCACGAGGCCATGGCCATCACACTGGTGAACGTGTGAAGTTTGGGACCCTGAACGAGGTGGTGAAGGAGATCGCTGCGGAGCCCTCCATTTTAACGCCCAAATTACTGAAAGAGTTCCCAAAATCCCTCGCCGTTTGCCAATGTGCGTGCGCATGTCGCTGCCTTCTTTGCAGACGCAGAACAAGCGGGCAGTTGAAACACTGGCTCGGCACTCTGAAATGTGTGGAGGTGGAGCCGGAACGAGAGGTTAAATGGTGGACTGCATGGGACGTTATGAGAAAGGATAAGTTGTGCAAACCTAGTCCGACTCAGGGAATGTTTCTGGCCGAGTTTTGGACTATCACAAGCGCGTTAGAGTCCTTCATCCCCATGATTCTGCCACCCTTCGGTATAAAATAGCATTGCCGCCAGACGTTTTGGCGAAGCCTTGACTCCAGCAGTATGATCATTTTTATTCTGCAGCACTTATCGGAGTTGTACAACACGCGCACGTATTCGAAGATTACTACTAGTACTTTTGAATCGTACGAGACGAAGGAGACCCCCGACTGGAGACTAGCTGGATCATTCATGACTGTTATGGACAAGTTCTTTAAGTCACGCGAGGCCACAGACTCGACGGTGTTTGCGTGCCTCTGTTGGATAAAGACAGTTGAAGCACCGCAAGGAAAAATGGCCTCAGTCACAACACAAGTCTTGCGTCGAAGCATACGACAGATCTCCTGGCTAAAATCAATGCTACTGCTACGAAGGGTGCAGTGAAACTGCGGACACGCAGCTTCAAGGGTTTCTTGAGTTTTACGCAACTGAAATGAAGAGACCCGCTCCAAATGATCATTTGGTACAGTTAAACCCATTGATAACAGGGCTTACGATGTTGGATCATCATTTTGAGTACTTGGATTTGGCGAGTGAAGTCGTGGCAGTGTCGAAGTTACACAAATTTGGTCATCTCTACAATGCGCTCGTGAACGAAGGTTTGTGCCGTCGCATAACGTTTTTCGAGGAGGTGCTGAAGATCTACGAGCCAATGCTGTTCACTCCATCCAGGCTACAGCTGTGCATGGTTCCTACTATCGCACCTATTTGCTCAGCTTGTCTTTAAAAACAACAGCACTAGATGCTGCTGTTCGTGGTGAAAGTGTACCTTATCGAGCAGATAGTATAAAGCTACGGGCAATATTGCGTCTGGAAGAATATTCTGCCTGATGACTAAAAACAACAAGTCGTTTTTGGGAGGTGTTTCGTCAAAAGGTCTGCTCGAGAAGGCTGCGGACATTTGCGCCCAATAGTTATTCGAGACCTCGTGCTGTCACGCGACATATTCAAGCTCCACGATGACCTTCCGAATTCCTTCTCTGAAATGGGCGGCGAGTTGTTCGAACGACGAGCCCGTAATTCGAACGACTAGGATGAAGTAATTCGGATTTGTGATTGCCTACGACCAGATGTGCAGCTACATGTACAGTAGATGTGCGTGCACTAACGGATACCCGTAATTCCTATTCGGGAATTGAGCTGATAAGTGATAAACCTGCCAGAGCAATGTGCAGGAAGGTGGCTGAAGTGATTGAAGCTAAATTCGCATCTGATGTCTGCGCGCAAAAGTACTTTATGTTTCCCTCTCAATTGGATATCGGTAGTAAAAATAATGGCCAACCGTTTGAGAGTCTCAGGACGCGAAACCTGCTTGCAGTGATAATGATTGTCGGCTTGTGCCTGGAATGTCTGGAAATACGGGCACCGGTACCACGAAAAAGAAAAAGAAGAGCAAGAAAAAAACACATTACTAACACTGAGTGAAGACATAATGAAGCGCTTTTGGAATACATGTAGTAGGGACACATCGGAGTACGTGAATATGAAAGCTTAATTTTTCGGTGACCGATCCGGTATGTAAAAGCAGCACGAATACCCCGCTTTATGTTAAAAGCTGATGATTAAAACTATTATAAAGCACCCATTTACATACCCGATTTTAAAAAGTCTTCTGACCTGCGAATACCTTAGGTTGCCTGAGTCGCAGACGACCCAGTTTACTTTTGAAAAATCAAGAATAATATGGCAATGACATTTTGATTAGTGAACATGGTGGTCGGCTTTGGGTGACTCCTCCCGAACAGCGATGGCACTGCGCCGCTATCGAAAGTACGCAGACCGCATGTGCGAAAGGGATGCCGTTGTGGAAGATGCATCATCAAGGGCCGCGCGTTCGAGGGGATCTGCATAAAGCGTAGGGCAAGTTAAACGACTGGTTACCGAACACTTCCAGGACGTGGCCAAGGATCTTTTTTCACTCGTTGTCGTTGTCGTCGTTGGGGGGCGTCCCATGAACGGCACCAATTGATAATTACAATGCAGCTCCTCCGATGCTAGGGAGTGGCGTGGAGGGTTAAGCGGTGAGCTCTAGAGACGAGATCGGAAACTAACGCTGCTCTCCGACCGGACTGGCGTTGGTTTCAGGAAAACTCCTCTAACTACCTGCCCCCTAAAAAGCTATTTTCAACTACTATCTCCGTAAAAATATCCATGTCTAAGTTGTGACAGGCCACCCTGGTCCACGACCACCATACCGACGAGGGAGGCAGAAGCAACGATCTTGCCTTTATGAATTGCAAATCTAGCTCCCCCTGGTAAGTGATAATGAGCTAGCATGCTAGTAACGTGCTGCGGCTGGCGTGTTGTAGTACTTCGAAGTAGTAGTGTAGTGGACCATAGTATCCAAGCCTGCTTTCATCGCACACCATTTTCAAGCGGCAGCTGCCCATGATGATGGTGATTGCGCCACTCACCAACCTCACACCAGAAACCGCAGCCACAGGCTTCCGCCTTCGCTCTCAAGGGGAAGCACTTCCGAATTCACCTTCTTCCGAATCCACCCTCTTCCGAATACATTAGGCTAACGTTCCATGCGCTCGCCACCCGCATCGCCCGTGTTCGTTTCCTACATGATGTTCACCCGGGACTCACTATAAGTAGTAGTCACTAGTAAATACATGTATGATCTGATGAGAGTTGGGAAGCATGTGCTTCACAAGCAGGCACAACGTTTGATGGCAAAGAGATAGCAGCTCTGCTCCTCGCCCTGGATGCAATTAGGGCGAGTTTTGGAATGCCGCTGTGGCGCAATGTTTTGTTCTAGTTTCAGAATTGCAGAAAATGACTTGATGCGAAGCTCGAGCAAGCATTTAGACACTAGTGCTACCTAGATACCAGAAGTGGCGCACTGATCACCAATTTGTGGAGATGGTGTTGATTTACCAACATAATTGCAATCCCGTAATCTCCACACGTCGCGCGAAGCAACCTAGCTGACTTTTCCGACAAGAGCAACCATGCGTCTGCTCGTGTGGGTTCTGCTTGTGACTTTGGTCACTCTCCTATCAAACGCTGAGGCAGCGTCGTCCACGGTGGGAAACTCGGACACGACGAAGAGCTCAAAGTTGGAATCATCGCAAGCTCGCGCCCTATATGGCGAGCATAACGTCAACAACCATGGATACCTGCGGGCATTAAAAGCCGTGGAGCCAACGGTGGATGACCTCGACGCTGATGGAGAAGAACGAGCAATCTCCTTCTCGAACATTTTGAACCAAGCAAAAACAGCTCTGGGTGGTACGAAGGCCGGCGTGTCCGGACAGGCAGCTAAAATGAAGGATCACGCTACGGGTATCCTCTTCAAGCGTCTTTACAACTCGGGGGCAACGCCAACGAGTCTAAAATCCAGGCTCATGGGAACAAACTTCGGCAAAAGTTTTCTAGACAAGTACAATGTTTGGTGGAAGAGTGTGCGCAAAACCGCCGAGGTACCCAAGTAATGGCGTGGACTACCCTGACGAGTATGAGAATATATCTCCAGGGGCAAAGTAGTAGAGCGGTTTTTCCGAAATGACTCCAACTCTGCTACTGCTGAGGCTGGTAGAACGAAACCAGGCGGAATAAAGCACTGCGCGCTCTCTGAGTCAGAGAGTGCGCAACGGGAATATGCGGTACATTAAAGGGCGCTGCACATCTCTTTTTACATGTACATCTTTTACAGATGATAATGAAAGCTGCTCGTGAGCAGCCGTGCACCACCTTCAGCTCCAATGGAGCTTCCATGGCCTCCGAGACCCACAACAGGGAACTGTAGTTCTTGGAATGTCTCGGCTGTTTGGAATAGCTACGCCGCCACCGCACAGTTACACTGGAACGAAGTATTGGAACATCTGCTAGTATAATCTATCCGTATGTTATATTTACGCTGTAACGCAGAACACACAATCGACAATTGGCTGCAGTAATACAAGTACAGTTGTGCACGGCACCGCTATCCCGAGATAGTCTATAGGGATTTGAGCACATTTGAAAGTCAAAACCACTCCTGAAAATCATATAATGTTAGGTTTCGATATGGTCCGCCCTGCCGTAAACGAGTAGCTCCTACAGCATATGTTGTTGTTGGAAGGCAAGCTATTTCTGCAGCCTCAGACACGGCAGGAGTTGACGTCCTTGGATCGACTGGTGATGTAGTTTATGTGGTCCGCTGTAGAGTAGCCGAAGTCGCTCGTGTAGTCACTTGTGTGGGCCTTGACGATACGTGTGTTGTTGTCACTCTCGATCAGGGCTGCGTAGATTTCTGTAACCGCAATAATAACTTGAGGTAATTTACTGTAATAACTTATTGACCTTCTATCCCCAATTTGACGCAATAAAAAATATCACGACTCCTGCAAAACACTATACAATTCGTGGTTGGCAGGACCATCGCCACCTCAGCCATTCGTTGGCAAGAGAGCTATTGCCGATTCCGTGTCGCTCATTCTGCCTCTCACTTGCAATTAGCTCTCAAGCTCACAACCTCTCCTCTCAAGCCTTTCATCGCAATGCCTTCAAATCACACCAAGGTCTCTCGCTGCCGCCCTCTTCATCCGCGAAGAAGGCGACTACTACCAATGTCGCATTTGCTTCATGCGTTGCGAGCAAGCTCGTGGCACCGGTTACACCAATCTCGTCGAACACATCATCCGCTGCCACGCCAATACGTACGAGGACGAGTTTCACTGCATTCAGCGCCGTGAAGGAAGCCTCGATGCGTTCGTGAAAAGCGACGACTTTTCGTGCAATGTCTACCACTGGCTGGACTTGGACGATCATGGAGAATCGGGAGTTGAGCATGTGTGAGAAGGCCAAGACGCGCAAGTACACGAACTTGAAGCCCGTAAGCATGAAGACGTTGAAGAAGCACATGTTTGCGCTCGAAGATGTCGTGCAGAAGCATATCAAGCGTCGGCTGACAGATGAGAAGATTGGCTTAGCTGTTGATGCCTGGAGTGAGGATGGTACTCACTTCGTTGCGATCATTGCAGTCACGACGACGGACAAGATCCTTCTGTGCTTTTCGACGCTGTCCGACGAGTCGAACATGAGTTCCGATGCGATCATCGAGTTGCTGGACAATGTGCTGGACACCTACGCTGTTGAAGCTTCTCAGCTGTGCTTCTACGTCTGCGATCACACTTCTGTGAACGTTGCTGTTGCGAAGAAAACGCGAGTGCCCATGATCGACTGTGCAAAGCATCGCTTTAATTTGGCGGTGCAGGCCCTCATACGAGAGCATGCGGAGCTGCTCGACAAGGTCCAGCAGCTAATGGTGAAGCTGAATACGATCAAGAATCGGCACCACCTCCGCGAGCTAGAAGCTCTAATGCCTGTGTACCGCAACGCGACTCGCTGGAGTAGCACGTTTGCCGTGTTGGACCGCTACTTTCGGATCTATGACAAAGTAGATAGTGTGGACGACCAACTCGCTGACTACATTCTTACTCCGCGGGAAAATGTTCGCCTAAAAGCGCTCCACGAAGATCTCAAGAATCTCGAGAGTGTGAACGAAAAGTTGCAGACGACAACAGTGTCTTTTCTTGACGTCCGAGTTCTGTTCGACCACGTGATGAAGCGCTATCCATCTACAGCTACACAGTTGTCGACTACGTCCACGTTAGTGAAGTTTCCAGACTTCGAGAATAGTGTGGTTAAGGTGCTTGCCGGGAAGATGCAGGCGCTAAGTCGTGCGGAACGTGCAGCCGTGAGCAAACTTCTACAGTCGCCACACTCCTCCAGAGATGCTCCAGCCAACGTCGTCGCCAGAAGGCACGAAGAAGCGGTCACTTGCGGACGCGGCACGGGGTGAAGAGTCGGCTTGCCCTCCCCAAGTGGATCTGCGCTAGGTCCCGCCAACCTCTAACTTGTTCCGGCTCCACCTCCTTCAAAGTGCTGAGCCAGTGTTTCAACTGCCCTAGAAAGTGCTGGTGGCATTGTTCTGAGTCTGCAAAGAAGGCAGCGACATGCGCACGCAATGTGATGGCACATTGGCAAGCGGCGAGGGCTTTGGGGAACTCTTTCAGTAATTTGGACGTTAGAGTGGAGGGCTCCGCACCGATCTCCTTCACCACCTCGTTCAGCGTCTCCAACTTTACACGTTCACCAGCGTGACGACCATGACCTCGAGCACGTAGGAGCCAGTCCAAGAAGAAGGCAGTGGCGCGCTTGTAGCGAGCATACTTGCTTGCAGGGAACGAGGGCATGGTAGTGGTTGTGGGTGATCCGATCTTTTTGGATAGTGGCGTCTTCAAGGAAGGTGGCAGGCGAAGTGACAGGGGTTGATTGATCGGTCTCGATTGGCCTTGTCTGCAGTTAGGGGTTGTGGAGGAGGAATCGCTATCCATCTTTCTTTACGTGCCGCTGATCATGAAATTCTTGATGGAATCAGATTTGACTCTTATTGGTGGCAGGCCTCCTAGCTCGTATTTTGTTTTCAGTACGAGTAGTTCCCAAAACAATTTGAGCTTGAGCTCTTGATGCACCTCTCTTACTTGGCTGAAAGAACACCTAGAACTTCCTTCACATGATTGAATTGCAAAAAGCAGTTTTCAATCGGTGTGCCATACGAAATACTTATCAAACAGCTCTTACTGTTGAAAGCAACCTTCTCCAAAGCAGCAGTTCTCATCTTTGCAAAAAATACGGTTGTACGTCACTCTGTCCTTCATACACACACTTTTGGTTTTGCGAGTGCAGCTCCTCGGCTTCCGTCCAACAAAGCGGTAGCCATTTACACTGTAAAAGAACCGAGACAAAAGGAACTGTCATGCCCTCGGAAGTTGTTGCCAAACACCATGGCTGTACATAGTACGGTGATCGCGGGCTACACGGATGTCGTTCGGATACTTCTTGAAGCGGTCAGCCTGCTAGACTTGAATACCGCAACGTTTCACACGAAAGAATCTCTTGTTCACTTAGCTGTCAGACACGGGCAGCGTGAAGTATTCGATCTGCTTCAAACATTTGGAATTGATCTTATTTGCACAGACGGGGATGGAAGGCGCGTATGCGATGTGACATTGGACCGGGAGTGGTCCCGTGGAATTGCTACGTCCATGAAACGTTTGTATAAAAAAAAACCGGAAGACGCAAAGAAGCGCGAGATATTTTTTCGTTCCCAACAGGAAGAGCATCGGCGTAAGTTGGCCAATGCTCAGCGCAGTGAAAAGAACGAAAGTGGAGGTGAGAGTACGAACATGAACAAAGGAAAGAACAACAACAACAACAAACAGAAGCGTGGAACGGGAATACAAGATGATGGAAAGAAGAAATCGATTATCGCTACCGCAGCAGTAGCAGCATCTACCAAGCCGGTAGAGGCGGCATATATATACTTGCGGCTTCTAAATTCTGCAGGGGCCGAGGTCGACGAGAGTTATGAGTCCACGAGTTTATCGCACAGTTTGCTTGCGCAAGTTGTTGAAGGGTTGTATCGCCAGATGTTCTGCACTCAAAGTAGAACGGCCGGCCGGCCAACCTATCAAGGACCAGCCGCAGTTCGTAAGTCTCCGCCACGTCGTTCAAATACCATTCCAAGCGAGAAAATCTTGCGGGACTCGATATCTGACCCAACCCCATCACAGCACGGGCTTTGGAGTGCGTTTGCACAAGCTCTCGGAACTCCGATGACTCCCGATGGATACGCGGCGTCTTCACCAGACGCTTTTCCAGCACGTCCAAGACTTCGCGAGCCTGTGGCTTCCTGTCAACAGAAGCGCAAATCTGTGCCGCTGCCACGACAAACGTTGTAAATTCGAGCGTCATTTCGCACAGGCCCCGAGCAGGATCCAATTCATCGGCCCAAATGGCGGCGTGGTTTACGCGGTAAAACTTTTGCATCAAGTGGAAGCTTCGGGCAATGACGATCGGATGTGGCGATATGTGGAGTTGAGTCTGCTGGGGTCTGCATGTGTCGTAGCAAGCCACATCATCTTTTTGATGAATTTACAGGTGTTCTCGACATCGTCAACTTTGTCACTACCAGGAACGTTGGGGTCTTTCAGGTGGTCGAATAGACTGTGCCCTTGTTTCTTAGCATGCTAAAATGACACTGACTCGTTGAGAACTAGCAAGAATGGCGGTATCTCAATTGATCCATGCACGTTCCGCTGTAGTGGAGCCTCCGAGCACGGTAGACGTGTGCTACAACTTGTGCCTCTGAGAGGCCGCGGACGACGTTGGGGTTGTCATTGGCGTAGTACACACTTCGTAGTTCCTCCCATATCTGCCGAGCCGGACGTGCCATACTAGCTATCGCGAGACTGTCGGCAGCGCTTCTCATGTCTGCCGTGACATCAACGACCGTGTTGGCAACAATATTGCTACGGGAACAACGTTCGATCAGAAACGTGCCAGGCACGTATTGGGCCAGGTAATTCCCGGTCTCTCCGTTGGTTTTGATGGACCTATCGAGTTCCTTCATAATATTGATACGAAGGTCCACTATCTTCTTCGTGAACGTTTTCAGCGAGCTGTTCCTCACAATATTGAACATGTATTTTGCCGACCGGAGCGACTTGTAACGCAGCTGCAGTATCGCCGTCAGTGCGCTGGCCGTGTCCAAGGCCAGCTTCACCACCACCGTCGCCTCCACTAACGACCGTTCCTCCCTCTTCCCTTCACTATATACTTTGTACACCCCTTCCAGCAACTCGTCCAGCTCCATGAACAAGTACATCAACTCCATCCTCAGCTCGTCCGCGATGGCCTCTTCAACGAGCCGCTCCACCGTGGCGGTTTTCGGCGCCCCCTTCTCCGCCACGAAGGCCCCCGCATTCGGGAAAATGTCCTCGTCCACCTGCAGCACTTCGTAGTAGTTGTCGACTTTGGCCTTCTCCCGCTCCACCGCCGTCAGATCCGGTGGCGTCTCCAGTTCCACGCCTCGGAGCGTCCGGTGCCAGCTCTGCAGCAGCTCCAGGAAGAACTAGTGGCCCTGCTGACCCTGGGCGTCCTCTGGGAAGAACGAGGCCACGTGTTCGCGTAATGTAATCCCGTAGTGGCAGGCGGCCAGCGCCTTGGGCAGCTCCTGCACCAGCTTGGGCGTGAGCGTCGACGGGTCCGCCGCGATCTCTTTCACCACGTCGTTGAGCGCCTCCAGCTGCACGCGCTGGTCGGCGTGACGACCCCGGCCACGCGCACACAGCAGCCAGTCCAGGAAGAAGGCGGTGGCGCGCTTGTACCGCGCGTACTTGCCCGCGGGGAACGACGACATGGCCGCCAATGCGCAACGTATTTTATTGCTTGACAATCAATGGCGACTGAGGTAAGTAAGACACTCGCCGCCTGCCAATGCGCCATGTCGCCTCGATATTTGGGGGCTAACGATGAGCAGGGTCACTACCACTTGTCAGCAGGTTAGGACTCCTCACGTAGGATTCCCTATGGAGGGACCTGTCGACCATGGCGTGCGACCACCAATGCTCGACAGCTCAACACTCAGAAAGACCTCCACCAGGCGCCGTGTGGGACGGGAAGATCCTCAAGTTGGAGGGTATTACGAGGTGATGGAGGTCGACGAGGACTATTTCCCAGATGAAGAGACCTTCGTGGAGGACAAGGGGGGGGGGCTTGCAGAATGCCAATGCCAAGAGGAAGAGGCTCTTTGCAGCTTGAAGTGCTGTGCTACTTCATGGAGATGAAGGAGCTGGTGGAGGGAGGATTCAGCTTCTACGACCAGGTGAAGGAGCAGGAAACGACAATGACCGTCGTGAGCAGCTTGGCGCTACCCTGGCTGAAGATTTAGTCAATATTCTCGTGTGCTACCCTTCGACTAGCCTCACTAGTCAGATCATAACACCGGTCGCCGAGGGTCAACGGAGCTAAGAAAAAGAGGGAAAGTGCAAGCTCGTCCAGGGAACGCTGTTGCACGACTGTACGAACGTTTGGACCTCGTTGGCAATCTCTTTCGAAGAATTATGGACACCCCCACCCATGCTGCATGCCTCACATTGCATATCAGAGATAGTGTCCAGCCCGATGAAGAGTGGAGCTGTGCTATGAACAGTGTCAAACATGGTCGTTTTTGGAAAGTCGAAGAAGAAATTAAGAAAGATGATGGCAATTTTTCTTCTTCTTTCAAACCCAAATCGATCTGTCGGGTGTACCAGATGGGTCGATGGCTTTGCGAAAATCACCACGAGCTCCTCCAAAGCCAACGAGGGTTAACCCTCAAATATTTAGGCTGCGCGAGAACAATGACTGCCTCCTTTCCTCGTTTGCGGAGACCCAACGTTCCCGCAGTGGATGGATATAAGCTCAGCGACGTTCATCTGGTCGGTAAAGTGGTCCAATGGCTGAAAACAGAATGACAAAGTCGTGCCTCCGCATGGAACAGCTCTGGATTTTATAGGCTCCACGAACCTCACAGTTAGTAATACGGTTTAATTTGTGAAAATGTGGGAAGTTTGATAAAAAAATATTACCAGTACGCAATTGAAAACATGGGAGTTTATCCACATGCTGAATTGCATTTAGAATACGCGATCCGGAGCGTGGCTCTAGGGAGTACGCAGGTCGGTGGTAAAGGAGTAAGTATTGAGTGGGTGGAAATTTCGAATCGGTTGGACACTTCCCAAGTACTGTATATACTCGATCGGATACTTTTGCATGGTTAACCTGGCTACTAGTGACCAGTCGAACCAGCAAAAGCGATCGATTCAACATCAATACGAGCCTTTCGAATTCGTTTTCAAGCGGTCACTCCCGCATTTTGATCATTATGTGTTTAACCCCTTAGTTCCCAGCCTAAAGCACGGGGTATATTTTACACCATCCCGTATTTACATATATAGGGATTTGTATGTACGGCCGTCTAAGTACGGAATTTGACATGGGGGTTCGGGGAGGGTATAGGGTACGCTCGCGAGTGTGGATACGGCGCCTCCAACATAACTTGGTCTTACGTATACTAAATGAGGCCGACGAATGACTTATGTCTACGATATGAACATAATAACTGTCCACTTTATCGGTTAGTCCCATCTTTGGAGCGTTGCACACATCCAGTAGAGTTGGATGTTCGGCTAGATTCAACGATGGACCACCGAAAATAATGCAAAGCACACATTTCCATTGATTGCAAGCTATCGAAGTGAAATATAGACGTGCCATCTACGCTTCGTCGTCCGCCAGTGCTTCCCCTGCGCTGTTAGCATCTCCGCTCTCGTCGGTTTCCGTTTCGCTGGCTTCAGCGACGTCTCCAAATGTGTCCACCGCGCTACGGAGCGCCAGCGCGCTGCGTCGTCGCTTCTTGTTCGGACGCGACGGCGGTGGTCGGTCACGGACCTTGTGGTCCTGCAGTAGTAGGCGGGGGATGTCGTTGCAGTTGCTCCAGTCGGTGTGCCATATCTGGAAGCACGTTTTCACTCTTCCATCGCGTACGACGTTACACAGATATTTTCTGGGCCACCACACTGCATGTTAGCGGTAATAATGCTTTTCGAATAGGAAGCAGCACGTACCGTCGGTTACCTGTGGAACACTCCGGGCAGAAGTACTTGGTATATTTCCTGGGCTTGACCTTGAATAGAGCGCACACCTTCCATGAACGATGGCGCCGCTTGACACCTTGTTCGCCATCGACCTTGTCAGGGTTTTCCTCTAAGCGGTGGCCGCCTTCAACAGACACCCCTACTTCTGATGGCTGCCTGGATTCAGATCTTGCTGGTGATGGTGCCGTCCGATCTCGTGCTGATGTTGCTTGCTACAATCAAATAAAATACCATCAACATTAGATGTGTTATGTTGGATAGTTGTGTCACAAATACATTACATGCTGACAGGACAACATGCAACGTACCTCGATTTCGGTGAACGCTTCGGCAGAGTCGATGGCAAGCAATTGCTCCATCAGCTCTTCGAAAAACGCGAAGTGCTTGGGTGGCCGCTTGTTGCTCACCTTCTTGTTGTAGCGAAACACAATAAATGCATTCACGAGCGCCATGTCCAATAGCCCCAGAAACAATGTTCGGTAGTACTTGCGCGACTTGTAGCACAACTGCACGCTGCAGCGCTGCATCCGGAACTGATCGTGGACATCGACACCACCCATCCACTGTTGTAGTCGCGTATCAGCTCCGGTGCAGGCACCTGCTGCAATTCACCATCAATGCGTCGCACTACCATCATCCAAAATAGCAATTAGAATACTTCGATCGAATTAACAAACCAGCACCGTACTTACTGACAGTGCCGGATTTCCAACTCCCTCCACTCGACAGCATGTGGACCGGGTTTCGATCCATCCACATGGCCGCCGTAATCTGCGGAAACTGCATGTTCCTTGGGGCGGCACCATGCCTTTGCGCTTGTTCACCGTTTTGTACTTCTTTGACGTGATTACTCCCTGAGCGTAGCCTGCCCGATCCGTCTGTATCGTGCCCGTGATGTACATACGCCGATGAAGCAACTCCAGCGCTAGCTTTACTGACGTGTAAAACCGATCTGTGACGACGAGGCGCCACGGAGATGTAGGCGACGGTGGTAGCAGCGCCTTCATATTCCGAATAACAGCCGCCTCTCCGGAGTTGTTGTCCTTCATCTCTATGTGCGGAGATGAGTTTTGGACCCGCAGTATACCTCGAGTCTATAGAACAACACCAAACGAACCAAAGTTAGATTTATGTTGGATCCTCACGGCCCAACCATTCCTCATGTTGATCGTAGTCCAACATAAACACTTAGACCAAAACAAATGGCGGCAAGCCGAAGCTTACGACGGCCATCATGTGCACGCACCTCATACAATACGCCGTCTTCGCACAGGCAGCGACGAACACCTTCGTACCCCACTTGTGGGGCTTGTCCTTGTTGAACTGCCGCATTGGGTTGTACCAAGATCGCGAAGGGATAGTCGCTTCGTCGAAACTGATAACCGGTGGGGCCTTGTATCCACGCGCAAACGTACGCTGAAGCACGTCAACGACGGGCCTGATTTTCCACGCTCGGTCGAGTCTGGCTTGTGGCGACTTGTTGTTGGAAAAATGCATGTATCCCATGATGTGAAAGAATCTGTTCTTGGTCATGAACTGGCCGAACCGGTTGGAAGGAAGTGCTCCCACCTTCTTCACTGACTAATGTGCCGCAATTCCCTTCCGAATGGGTACAAGCATTCGCGCAATCAACAACGCCACGACACGCAACATCTCCCACGCTTCGATATCAGGAACAGCAGATAACCGACGGCGAATCTCGCCTCCCACGCTTCGATATCAGGAACAGCAGATAAACGACGGCGAATCTCGCCTAAACTTCGACATCATCACCATTGCGACGCTGTTAAGAACGTATCAGCCGTGCCCGAAGTGGAATCGACTGCGTATGATAGCGGTTGCTCTCTACGGCAATCTGCCTCCACAGTTTTGGCAGCAAGAAGTAGAAGAGTAGCGCGAGGGGGCTTCTGCCACGCTGAGCACACTATCACTTGGTCCGTATGGACCATCGTATAAATCTTCATACGTCGGGTCAGGCCCAAAGTTTGACGTATCTACACGCGTTAGCACATAAATCCAAAACCACGTTGGTTATAATGTTGACCACCATATCACTGCATTGCCATCATATTGATACGTAGCACCACTTACCGTACTCCCATCCGTTCTGCCGCTTTGATGACACCATTCGTGGGTCCTTCGCAGCTGACAACCAAATAGAGTCAGGAATTTCGTCGAGTCCTTCATCTGGATCCTCGTCGCTCAGGTCCCCGATCTCCCAATCTCCATCCCAGCTGTCGTCGTCGTCATCCTCTTCTTCTTCTGGCTCCTCACAAAGTTCCGGATCCTCATCCGAGTTGAGGCCCGTGCACTGATCAGCCCCTCGATCCATGATGTTTGGGTCTGCGTCCACGACGCACGCAGGTGCCCCGTAGGTAGCGTCGACGCCATCGACGCCACTTCCACTTGCTTCACTGGCAGATTCCTGTGCATATCCACGCCGCAAGTAGATATGTGTTAGATAATATGTTGGATATGGATTTCAGCTTGCGAGGTTATGTTGGACACATCCATCATAGCTTACCTCGAGCTCATCGCCGCTGTTGTTTTGTAGAATAGCACGTCGCCGCTTCCTCGATGATACTTCCATCGAACTTGTCCTGGTAGGAAGTGGAGCACTTCCAACACGGTCTGGAGAACGCGCTGGTGTCGTCGTACTAGCTACAGCAATCACGGCGACGATATCTGCGACGACTTGAACCACATCGGCTTCTACCGGAAGGACTGGTGGATGCAGCGGCGGTGCGCCTGCCGTCGCTTTGGCCGGCTCCTTTCTTGCGCGTTGTCTGCTGGTCCGCCGCTGTCCCCTTGACCGGCGCATTTATTTTACCCGTTGCCTGCTGGTCCGCCGCCGTCTCTTTGGCTTCGGCTCGCTCTTGGACAGCCGTCACCTCCTTCGCTTCCGCATTCTGCAAACGCTGCGCAGCCTCCACGCTCGGTGCAGCACCCTTCGACTCCGCAACCTCCATCGCTGGTGTTGTGAGCTTAGTTGCCTTCTTCCTGTTTGCCTTCTTGGGTTTTCCCTCTCGCACCTTCTGGTCCGTCCGACGAATACGCCGCTCATGGCGCTCGCTCAGCTTCGCCTCCATGCATTTTCGCCGTTCTTGTTCTGTCAGCTCGTGCCGCGGAGTTTTGCCGGCCGGTGGGACCATCTTGCGCTGTCGAGCTCTTTTTCGCGAATTAGCAGTTTTGGAGGCTGGCGGCCAAAAGATCCGATGATGCGTGGGTTGCTCTCTCTATATCACATTCAACGAACCCCCGCTCGCTTGAAACCTAAGCCTGTGCATTTGGCTCTTCTTCGTAAATAAATAGTCTTGATTTGAGTATGAACTCAACTGGGATTTGTCTCAATACAAATTCTAAGTATAAATGTCTGTTATGTTGGACCTCCAACATACCAGAGACGTTGCGACACAAGTGAATTAGGGTATACACGTCTTATGTTTTACGGTCCAACATCTGGGAAGGGGTTAAACCCGCGTGCTACGCACACGGCCCTTAACCCTTTCGCGAGCCACAGGGATAAAGTATAGTATACAAGTTTAAGACAATTGAAACTGAAAGGGCGCGAAATGCGCCTTTTTAGTAGCTGTAATAGACAGGACTAGGCGCCAAATCACACAAGATGCATTTGGCGGTTGAAGGAAGGTATGGATCTTGGACACGAAGCTCGGACGAAGCGGAGGGAGGGCAGCACTCTGGGCGAGACCGGAGCGGAGGCAGGAAACCACTTGAGGGGTAGAATGAAGATTCGAAAGTGATTGATTGATCGGAGCTTACACTGTCTTCACTACCTAGT
>JAGDFM010000623.1:0-17870 GCA_019155715.1 Phytophthora pseudosyringae
GAGACCTCCGCTTCCGCACCCCGCAATCACTAAACACGACGTGGTCCGAGGCGAAGAACGCGACGGAGTACTCTCCAGAGTGCTACGGCTACGGCAGCGACCAGTGGGTGCTGGGCAACGTGATCTCCGAGGACTGCTTGACGATCAATGTTGTGCGTCCGAGCGGCATCTCGGAAGGCGCGAAGCTTCCTGTGGGCTTGTGGATCCACGGCGGTGGTCTCTCTCAGGGTGGCAACCGCGATCCCCGCTACAACTTCTCGTACATGATTGAGGAGGCCACGAAGGCAGGAAAGCCCTTCATTGGTGTGAGCATCAACTACCGTCTACACGGCTTTGGGTTCCTGTGGGGAAGCGCTGTTGAGGAAGCTGGCGTGACGAACCTGGGCTTCCGTGACCAGCGTCTGGCGCTGTACTGGATGCAGGAGAACATTGACGCTTTCGGCGGCGACCCAGAGAAGGTCACGATCTGGGGCGAAAGCGCCGGTGGCTGGAGTGTTGGTTACCAGCTCCTTGCCTACGGAGGTCGCGACGACGGGCTCTTCCGTGGGGCTATCATGCAGTCCGGTGCTCCAGCCCATGGCTCTTCGAGCTATGCGAACGCTTCGGATTGGGACGTGTACTACAACAACATCACCTCCGCCGCGAACTGCAGCTCGGCGACCGACACGCTCGAGTGTCTGCGCCAGGTGCCCATCGATACGCTCTCGTCGATCTTCAACAGTTCTGTGGACTCGTCGGCCTCCTTCAGCCCTGTTATCGACGGCGACTACATCCAAGACTCTGGCGCCAGTCTCCTGAGCAACGGGAAGTTCGTGCATGTGCCGATCCTCCACGGCGCCAACCACGACGAGGGCTCCGCGTTCGGAGCATGGGGCATTAACTCGACGGACGAATACCTGGAGTACCTCGTGGCGATGGGAAACACGGCCGAAGAGGCCGACATCCTTGCGGCAGTCTACCCGGACATCCCTGAGATCGGCATTCCCGGCACGCTCCACGGCCGCCCACCTGCAGATTCCCTGGCCGGTTCGCAGTTCAAACGTGTATGTGCGTACGCCGGAGACGCCTACATGCACGCTCCTCGCCGCTTCACGGCTGAAACGTGGGCAGCGAACAACGTCACCAGCTACAGCTACGTCTTCAACGTGCTAGTCAACGGACTAACGCAATACGTCGGCGCCACGCACTTCCAGGAGGTCGCCTTCGTGTTCTACAACCTCGACGGCAACGGATACGACAACGCCGTCTCGGTTAACCCGTTTCTGAACGAGCCCGAGACCTTCTCCCAGCTCGCGCGTGTGATGACTCGCATGTGGACGAGCTTCATCGTGGACCAGACGCCCAACAACAACGGCGTGACGGCTCTGCAGTGGCCGGAGTACACGGCGGACGGGCCGAAGAACATCGTGTTCGACGTCAACGTGACCGAGCTGGCCTACATAGAGTCGGACATGTACCGCGACGAGGCCATCGCGTACCTGCACAGCAAATACTTGAGTAAGCCAGCAGGGCCAACCGTGTGAGTAAAGTGTCAATGTTGCGTAGAATTGTTTAGCCTCGACGGCAAGTGGACAAGCAAAACTAAACTGCGTTTTGAAAAATACGGTTGCCGATTCCTGACGGTATTGTGCCGTGCATGTTGAAGCGACCGGTTCAACCACTCAGCAGCAGGAACGTATCATCATGATTCTGTACTGAGCGTGGTTGCAGTGAGCACAGATTGCGCGCGATGAAGCGTAAGCGACGGCCTCTACAATGACTCGGCTGGGGTCTGACGCATTCCGGAATTTGGAGTCAACTACCAAGTTCAAGGAGAATGCTGACCCTCATATTTGCAGTCGGGTCGCTCTTGGCTGCGTCGGCATCCTCCACCGACCCGCCCACAGTCACCGTCAAGAATGGATCCTACTACGGCGCCTACCAATCCACCTACGGCCAGGACCTCTTCCTCGGAATGCCCTACGCGCAGCCTCCCGTCGGAGACCTCCGCTTCCGCACCCCGCAATCACTAAACACGACGTGGTCCGAGGCGAAGAACGCGACGGAGTACTCTCCAGAGTGCTACGGCTACGGCAGCGACCAGTGGGTGCTGGGCAACGTGATCTCGGAGGACTGCTTGACCATCAACGTGGTGCGTCCGAGCGGCATCTCGGAAGGCGCGAAGCTTCCTGTGGGCTTGTGGATCCACGGCGGAGGCTTCTACGAAGGCGGCTCGCGTGACCCTCGCTATAACTTGTCGTACATTGTGAACGAAGCAGCGGAAGCTGGCATGCCATTCATCGGCGTGAGCTTCAACTACCGTTTGCAGGCGTTCGGCTTCTTATGGGGCACTGCGGTTAAGGAGGCCGGGGTGACAAACCTCGGATTCCGAGACCAGCGTCTGGCCTTGCACTGGGTGCAGGAGAACATCGCGGCTTTCGGCGGCGATGCGAGGAAAGTCACGATCTGGGGCGAGAGTGCCGGAGGCCGAGGCGTCTCCTACCAGCTTATCGCGTACGGAGGTCGCGACGACGGACTCTTCCGGGGAGCCGTCATGCAGTCGGGCTCGCCTGTCAAGTACATTCCCTCGGCGTACACGAACGCCTCGGCTTGGGACGTCTACTACAACAACATCACGGCAGCGACGAACTGCAGTTCGGCGGCTGATACTCTCGACTGCCTCCGCCAAGTCTCGGTGGACGAACTATCGGATATCCTGAACAGCTCGGTGGCCTCCGCCGCGTCCTGGGGACCGGTTGTTGACGGCGACTACATCCCGGACACTGGCCCCGCCCTGTTGAGCGCGGGGAAGTTTGTCCACGTGCCGATCATGCTCGGAACAAACAACGACGAGGGCACCGCGTTCGGGAAGACTGGCATCGACACAAGTGAAAAGTTCTTCGAGTATTTGGTGGGCAAGGGCTACAGCCAAAAGGAGGCGAACGTTCTGCTGCATCTGTACCCGGACATTCCGGAAATTGGCATCCCGGGCACTCTCCACGGGCGTCCAGGTAACGACACCGCATACGGGAACATGTACAAGCGGGTGTCTGCGTACGCTGGGGACAGCACCATGCATGGCCCGCGGCGCTTTATGGCCCAGATCTGGGCAAGCAACAACGTCACGAGCTACAGCTACCTGTTCAACGTCTTGACTGCCGGCGTTTCGCAGTACATTGGCGCCACACACTTCACGGAGGTCGCGTTTGTCTTCTACAACTTGCGTGGCGATGGCTACAACAACTCGGTGGCGACGGATCCGTTCTTGAACGAGCCCGGGAGCTACAGCCAGCTCGCCCGGCTGATGACTCGCATGTGGGCAAGCTTCATCGTGAACCAGAACCCGAATCAGTCCGGAGGTATGTCTGGCAACTTCGCTGAGCCTCTAGCTATGTTTTACTAACACTTTGTGTGCTTGCTCTGCAGTCTCCGCTCTCGAGTGGCCCGAGTACACGCTTGACAACCCGACGAACCTCGTGTTCGACGCCAACGTGACGGGGTTCGCCTCCATCGAGCCCGACACCTTCCGTGCCGAGGCCATCGCGCACATGATCCGTAGTGCGTGAGCGGGTCCACCAATTCGTTTGCATAACTTGCCAGTCAATGTACGCTGGTGTTTCCTCAACTACAGTCAGCTTAGGGCGGCTCAACCTGTCGCCGCCATTTCACCACTTGCTGCATTACCGGCATTACCTACTCGGCGCGCGTTGCAAGCGTCGAACATCCTCATCGAAATTGGCATTTTCGAGACGGGCCAAAGGCAGAGGAGAAAGTCACCCCCTCGTCATCTCGAGGCGAGACCATATCCAGCGCTTCGGTTTCATAATCTCGTCGCGGAGCCGGGGGAAACAGCAACGACCCTGATCGACACGTGCCTCGAGTGCCGGGCAAGCGCCCGTGACTGCTCTCTTGAGCGCCAGTGCTGTGCTTCGTCGCGTCGTGGCCGGCATACAAAGACCAAGTCCAACCGTTGTTAACCCTATCCGGGCCGTGTAGAGGCGGAGCCGAATCAACTCGAGCGTCTCCGCCGTCATTGCAGCTCCCATGACGAAGCCGGCGGCGCTGGAGAAGCAGCGCTCTCTGTCCTCCGCGAGCGGCGGCGGCGTGGGGCGCGCCACGCCCAACTCGCGCGGCTCGCTGCAGACGTCCAGGGAGTACGTGGCCCGCGCGCAGCAGTTCGCCGACGCGCGCGTGCACGAGACGCTCCAGCAGTACCACAGCAACCGCGCGGCCGCCTCGTACGCGGCGGGGGGCTCGCCGGGCGTGGACCGCTCGCAGTGGAAGCTCGCCAAGGGCGGCGGCCGCCACCACGCCATCGCCTGCTACAAGAAGGTGTCGTCCAGAGGCCCGTTCGGCGGCCTCCGGATCCCGCACAGGGCCAGGCAGGGCGGCGCCGACGCGGGGCGCATGACCATGACCGCCAACAAGAGCGCGCCGTCCGTGGCCGTGTCCGAGCGGGCGGAGCTGCTGGCCGTCGGGGTCGTGCCCGGCACGCTGGAGGACGTGCTGCACGGCACCGTGAACCTCACGCCCGAGGCCATGCAGATCGAGAGCGCGCACGCCCAGCGCGACCTGCTGGACAGCCGCGTGCTGACCTCGCTCGTGACCCCGTCGGCCAGCGCGCCGTTCCGCGCACTCACGCTCAAGTGGGCGCTGCGCCACCACGAAGTGCTGTCCAGACACCGAGACTACGTGTACCTGGAGGCCACGGGCGTGCTGCGGGACCCGCAGGACAACGGCGCGCGGGTGGGCTACCACCTCGTGCACTCGGTGACGCTGCCGTCCGCCCCCGAGCTGGCGCCGGAGATGCAGATCGTGCGGGGCCACCTGTCGTACTGCTACCTCTACCGCCAACAGGACGAGAACGTCGTGGAGCTCTTCTTCCACGGGGGGATGCTGCCACGCGGCGGCGCAAGGGACCGCCTGGCCTTCCAGTTGACGGCGGAGGCGGTGCTGGCCTCGCCCAGTACGATCGAGTGCGCGATGATGAAGAAACTGGCCTTCTCGCTGCGCACCAAGCAGCCGGCAGCTCTCCGCCCGCCGTCGCCGCCGCTGCACCACCTCGACGACGACATGCGGCAGACACAGGGGGGACGCAAGAGCCTGTTCGGAAGCAGCATGTTCCGCGCCTCGTCGATGACATTTGACAGCAGCCGCAGCAGTATGTCTTTTGGCGGGGGTCTCGGTGTCAGCCCGTGCCGCGTGTGCCACCGTCCGGTGCGTGCTTTCTTCGGAGGAAAAGTGACGTGCTGCCAGCTTTGCGAGGAACCCGTGTGCAACCGCTGCAAGGTGAACAAGAAGGTGTTTGTGTTTGAAGGCGGAGTGTTCCACCCGCAAAAGATGGACTTTTGCTCCGAGTGCGTGGTGACTACGAACCGCCTGAACGCTGGGTGGGTAGCATCGCAGGAGCTTACTGGTGCTGCTAACCGGGTGCGCCTGAGTGAGCGGGGCAGCTCGTCGGAGGAGGAGAATGGGCCGAAGTCTCATGTTGGTCTGGGGTCCTCATGGCATGGAGGTATGTCGAGGATCGACGAAGGCCGCGGCACGATGACTTCGGACGGCCCGATGGGCCACTCGGCGCCTCAGTCTGTCGTCTGGCTCCCAACGGACCACCTGCACCCTCGCCTCACTACCATCGACCCGATGGATGTCGAGATAGAAGAGGAGCACCCCAGCGATGATCGCCCTGAGCATGAAGGGTACGACCGGTTCGAGGACGACAGCTTCATCGACACGGAAGCATTCGTGACGCTAGATGACGATGACGACCGCTTTGACGGCGACGAAATCATCCCCATGATCGACATTCCGTCGGAGGGCGAGGAGGACGAGTGCGAGAGTGAGCGCTCGCTCTCGCGTCACGCGGTGGACCTCGTATACGTCTCGGAGAGTTCGTAGATATGCTTTCGCGTGCCCAAGTTCCCAAGAAAGTAAAAACAGTCGGCCTGCTAAACGGGCCACAGGGTCTTCGGACCAGAACCTCTTATTTAATTGAGTAAGACAAGAAGAGTAAACGTACCGATCTCTCAAGTGGTTTGAGTCTTGCGCTTGTTGCGTTCTCGGAGCAGGTTCCTCATCCTCGTCGCGTACTCTTCCCAGCACGGCCACTCCGACGCGTACAGAGCTCGCGCAGCCCTCACATGCTCTTGCTCCTCGGTTGTCAACTCGTTTTGCTTTCGGCGGCTTTGGGTCTTCATCAGCAGCAGCACCAGCTCCGCGAGCTGCGTCGTCGTGAGCGGTGGCGTCACGGGTTCGTCGTCGCTTGCAGAGGCGTCTCGGATCCGAATGTTGACAGTCTCCGATAGCACCAACATCTCTGCAGTCGCCTCGGCAGCTGTCCACCAGCTCTTGAGCCGGTCCGGGTCAGCTGCTGGGGGCGACGCGTGACGACGGCCCACGACCAGTAGTCTGCACGTGGCAGGCGCGCTTTCCTGCTGCAATTGTCAGAGTGAGAGAGAACACTGGACGGCAAGCACGAGGCAGCAGACAGCCGAACCTGCGGGTTCAACTGCACGTGGATGGAGACGGCGTCTCCTGCAGCCGCGAGGAGGCCCAGCGCCGGACGCACTCGCAGCGCGCGCGGGGCCGTGCACTGCACCTTGAAGAGCGTGGCTGCGCTCGGTTGCGTCACGTTGCGCAGCACCAGGCTGCCTTGCCGCCGCTCCGAGAGCTCTAGCGGCTCGCCCCGTGCGCGGCCCGCGTATGCCAGCTCCATGTCGGGGCAGTTACGACAACTTCAACACGTCTCTCCGATTCGTGTGGCCACACCGCGTCCACTTGACCAACGTATGGCATACCGACCGCAAGTCACAATTTCGGCCAGTCCGGGGGTAGCCAGCAGTTCCGAGCAGCACTCGACATGCGCCGCGCCGCGCCCGTCGATGCCGCCTCGGCGCGCGGCGGCTCCAAGCTGCGCGCAAGCCGCGTGCGCCGCCAGCGCGACCGCGAGCGCAGCCTGGACGAGGACGAGCTGGAGCAGCGCTTCGGGCGCGCGAGCCTGTCGCTGTCGCTGTCGGCGCCCGTGTTTGTGCCGGCCGCCCAGCGCGACGCGCAGCCGCCGGCCTCTGCGCCCGCCACGCCCAAGCGCTCAATGGCCTTCGTGACGGACCGACGCGGACCCTCGTCTGCATCTGCTGCTGCGGCCCCCGCCGCCGCTGCTCGACGCCCGAGACGCTCAGCCACAGCGGCCGCCGCCGCCAAACTGCACAGGAACATCGAGGCGGCGGCCAAGAAGAGCCAGCAGCAGACGACGATCAGCAGAGCTGCAGCGCGTGGCGGCAATGGCAGCGCACAGAGCAAGCCCAGACGGCAGCGCATGGGTGCCAAAGGACTCGACAAACAGGGACAGACGCAGCCGTCGGCCAAGGCCGCAGCCGTGTCGATGCACGAGCGGCACCGACGCAAGCTGTCGCTCACGTCGACGGAGATGCAGACCCGAGAGACGGCGGCAGAACAGGAACAGGAGCCCGCAGCGCCAGCGGCTGGACAGGACGCGGAGGACGTGTACCCCGAGACTGCAGGGAGCGCTTTCCCCCAGCAGCTCACGCTCTTCAGCCAGCAGAAGCGTCTGCCGCAGCGCGTGGCCAGCCGCGACGACGTCATCGACACGATCTTCAAGGCGTTGTTCGCACGCAGTGAAGGACGACGCAACCGCCCGCGACAGGCCCTCAGCGCCTTCGGAGACGACACAGGGACAGACACGGACGAGCCCAATGAGGACTTTGTCAAGCAAGGACTCGCTAACGCGCTTTTCAAGGACCAGATCAATCTGCACGCGCCGTCGTCGCTTCCGACCGCAGCGACCCCGGCAGCAGCAGCGGACAGCCTCATCACTCCGACGTTTATGCACGCGCTGGTGGACGCGCTGCGCTTCGAGGACTTCCGCACCGCCAGCGCGCGCCTGGATATCGTGCGCGCCATCCACAAAAGCTGCCCCACCAAGAGGCTGTACCTTTCGCGAGCACTTGCAGACTCTACGGCATTGCGCGTGGAGTACGTCAAAGCCGTTGCGGCGCGGGCACAGACGCTTGGTGTAGAGAAAACCTCGCCCCAAGTGATCACAGACCACATGCACGACCATGGACACGGCTTCACCGAGTTTCTGCGCTACTCGATCGAGCACGTTGAAGAGAGTTTGCTCGACCCACCGCCTCCGGAGGGTTCGGACGCGGCTCAGGAGCAGGAGGAGCAGCAAACGGAGCTCGCGCGCAACTGCATGACCAGCCTCGTGTCCCTGTGGCGCGCACATTGGGTCGATCCTGCCGGGTCCGACGATGAAGAGCTCATCAGCTGTGCCGGGCAGTTCGTGGCGTACATGCCTTCGGTCACGGGTCCGCTGCTGAAGCGACTGCTGAGCGCGTGGCCGACGCGTTACCCGAAGCAGGAGGTGGGCGCCATCCGCATGGTGGCACGAGTTATCATGTCCGGGCCCCCACTCCACCAAGTGGACACGACGAAGGTGCTGCAGCGCCGTGTCTTCACGCGACTGGCACGCGCGCTGCAGAGCCCGAACGTGGACGTGGCTAAAGAGGCGCTGGCCTTCACGAGCTGCCAGTTTGCGCTGGTTCACTTCTTGGGGCGAGACGAGGCCATCTACAAAGTTGTCACCGCGGCGCTGCACGCCAACGCCGAGGGCCATTGGCATCACGGCGTGCGCAGCAGCTCGGAGACGAGCTTTGACCGCGCTTTGGACTTTGCGTCGTAGGGCCCGCCCTCAGCAGACCGACAGACAGACAGACACTAGGCAGCAGCAGATAGAAGTACCAGGTAGAGAGGAATAGATAGATAGCACGACGAACCTTTGGAGCACAGCAACATAGCAGGGAATTGCGACAGTAAGTCGACGAGAGAAACTCGTCAGGATGCAACTTGTTTACTTCCGTTGATAGGCGAGGGGGGAGGCCGACTCACTCGTCGTCGCGCTTGCCGGAGCAGCCGCTGAAGTCGAACCCGCAGGCCATGGAGACGACGAGGTAAACGACGAAGAGCCCGACGAGCACGAGCAGCAGCCAGAGCTTGACGTTGCGTCTCCACATGGACCGGCGCAGGTGCGTGGACGAGCGCTCGAAGCGGACCGACTGGCGGTTGAGCTTGTCCGTGCGGTCCACGAGCAGCTCGAACTTCTCGCCCCGGTCCAGCACCTTGTCGATGTTCTCCACCATAATGTCCTTGACGTCGTCGATCTGCTGCCGGACCCTCGAGAGCGAGTCCGCGTCCGGGTTGGCGTTGTAGAACTCGAGCAGGCGCCGGATCTCGTGCTGGAACGCCGCGTTCATGGCGAAGGCGATGGCCGTGAGCGCACGCTCGCCGTACGCGGCCTGGAAGCGGCTCTTCATGTCCTCCAGGAAGAGGAAGGGCACGCGCCGCTTCAGGTCGTCGTCCGCCATGCACAGGAACGTCACGCCGCCCTCCACGATGTAGTGGAACAGGTGGCGGTCGTACACGTACGACATGCGCCCGTCCGAGGCCGGGATCTTGGCCAGCAGCACGCGCGTCACCGTGGGGAAGTTGCCCGACGTGGCCGTGTACTCGGCCAGCACCGTCTTCTCGCGCGCCACGAGCGCGTACACGATGGGCATCGCGTCGAGGAGGTGGCGGTCACTAAGGGAACTGAGGTTGAAGAACTGACACGAGCGGAAGCTTCAAAGTACGCCCTGTTTGGCACAAAACTGCGTAAACGCATGCCAAGAATGACGTAACATAGGTCCACTTGCAGACACAAGACACTGGACGACACTTCCACTGGTATCTATCGTGTATTTTGCTGTAAGCTGACGCGTTATCGCTGCTGTCTGTATCCCAAAGTAACCAGGTCACGGCATCATCATCACGTGCGCCTCGATGAGCTGCAGCACCCAAGAAGAAGAAGAAAAGAAGAACAAGATTAACGTTAGTGCAAGTTCATCGCCATCAAGCCACGCACGCTGCTGCTGCTGCTGCTACACGCACCATCATCAGCTCCGTGCGATCGAAGCGGTTGCGGAACGGGTACGCCAGCTTGTTCAGCACCAGCAGCTCGTCGCGCAGCTTGTCGACCGACCAGTCCGCCGTCTTCGCCACCAGCTTCGTCAAGACCACCGCCATTCGAGCCTGCGCACCCGCAGTCCAAACAAAGCACACGTCAGTGAACAGAGCCACTAACTACCCCACATCAAAGCAGGCACCAACCCAAACGCCGACGTACCTCGTCATAAATAAACTCTGGTGTCTCCTGCACGTCCTCCGCTGGCTCCTCAGCGTGCACCTCCTGCATCGGCTCGTCGCCATTGGATTCAGCCGGAGCCTTCTCTTCCGCCATGTTAACGCCGGATGCAGCCGCTTCCTCCGCCTCCACGGTCTCGTCGTCACTACTGTTCCCGCCAAGGACTTCGTCGGTCATCATGCACTCTGCATACCGAGTGCCAAAGCACTTAAGCGACAGCTCCGGGTCCGATGAGATGTACGCCAACGCCTCTATCACGCTGTTTAACGTCGCAGTCTCGCCGTTGTGCTTCTTGCCCGCAGTAAACACGACGCGCTGCACGGCTAGCCCAGACTCCTCGCCCGACGCCTCGATGATGTCGAAATTGTCGTCGCGTCTCCATCCTACCTCCTTCAAAAGGGGCCACAAAAGTTCATCGAAGTAGTCCGTCTCGTCCATCTTCTCCTCGTCCTGGATGAGGCGCACGGTGCCTGCTGTGTCCGTCGAGTTGTTGGCCACTGACCGCTGTGTCTTCACCGACTCCATCACAGCGTCGTCCGTCAACCGTTTAATGTACTTCACACTCACGGACTTTTCACTGCCGCCGAGAATGTACTTGACGTTGTACGTGCCGTCCTTGTTGCGGCTCTGCACGACACCAGCGCCACCTTCACGATTAATACCTGGGTGTGTCCGACTGCTCACGAAAATGCGGTCACCCTCGTCGAACTCCTCTTCTTCACCCTCTTCCTCCGTGTCCTCGTTGGTCTTGCCATCGGGTTTCTCGTTGTTGCCAGTTTTGGTAGATTCCCCTTCATCGCTCTTCTTTTCCTCCTCCTCCTCCTCCTCCTCAAACCATTGCAGAGCTGACTGATGTTTTCTTGCATCTGTCGCTTCCTTCCTGCTGCTTTCACCCTCAAGTCCTGTCGCGGGTTCCTCCTTCACAGTCACTCCGTTGCTGATAGGCTCATTGGGGTTTGCCGCTGCACGTGAAATAGCTGCGTCCAAATTGATTTCGGGGGCCTTGACACCGCGAAGCCGCGCACTGATGCGCACGCCGGGCTTTTCGGGGACTAGGACATGGTTCTTGCGGGCGTTTTTGCCAGAAGATTTCAATAATCGTTGACCATACATTGCTGGGTGCGCTCGCAGCCGCTTCGTCACCCCCCGGCACTTTGCGAATAGATCGTAACCCTGACGTATACGGAATCGGTGCGCATAAGACAAAATGTTGTCCTTCATCGTGCCAGCGGCGTGCGCGATATGGCGTGTTCTACTGCGCTTGGGGTTGAAGACATTGGCGTTCCGTACAATGAGCTGGATATCGTCCATGAACCGTTCGAAGCACGTGTATTCCTCGTCGTTGAGTTTGTCACGCATCGTACTCAGGTCCATGGGACGCTTCACAATCAAGTAGTAGTTTGGCACTGCCACGGGGTCCACCGGAACGAAGAATGGCGTGTACAACCTCTGCGAATAGCAGTAGTCTAGCACCTGGCTCAAGAAAATACGCAGCTCGCGCAGAAAATGGAGGTCTCGCTCTTTCCTCTTTTGCTGTTCTTCCGGGCTCAGCTCAATCTCGGACGGTGCTGACGGAAGTGGGGCCAACGGCAGTACCTCGAGCTTTTCGTCCTTGTTTCGCTTAGTCTTCTGAACGGATGGAGCCGTTGCGAACGAGCTAAACACTTGTTCGAAATGAGCCAACCGAGCAGCCCTACAAGGTGCATCCAACTCCAGTACCACCGATGTCAGGGATACACTCGGGTCCTCCCGAAACAATGCCAAGAGGTCGTCCGGTAAGGTTTGCTCGTCACACGAGGACGACGCTGTACATGCCAAAAACAAGATGGGTAGGTTGGCCCGAACCTGCAGATTCGTAAGCATCATCTTCAGGGTCAGGTGCATGGACTCGCTGGTGTTCTTCCACCACAGTTCGACTTGAGGAAGATAAAGTACACACGGCAAGCACTTCTGGGCCTCGCTGAGTCGTTGGATAAGTGCTTCCTCGGGGAAGTGCGAGTTTGAGTCGGCCACCAGTGAGGGATAGTCCAGCGAGAACTGTGTTAGCCCCTCCAGCGAGTGCAGCAGCGCTGGGCCAATGTACTGCTGGCCCATGCCAACCTTACCCGCGACCAAAATGCGAGGGAATCCTGAGTGGCGAGGCAAATGGAGAGAAGCGATGGAGTGCACGCGTTTCTTTTGCGCTCGCTGCACTGCTCTCTGCATAGCTGTGGAGTTGGAACCCCGGCAATCCGGGCAAAACCAAAGTCCGTCAGAGGTCTCTTCTGCAGATTCATGAGACGCAGCCACGTTCGAAAGGCACACACGATGGAAAGCCCCAGGACAGGCATCGCAGCAAAGCAGCTTGCCCTCCTCTCCGTGGCACACGTCGCAATCATCACGATTCGCAATTGCATAAATATCCACGTCATCTTCGTCTTCATCTTCATCATCTTTCGATCCCAAATCTTCTTCCACGTCGTTGCCAGTAGTTACAGCGTCATCAATGGCTGCTTTGTCAATAGGGAAGAGCGGGAAGTGACGCGCTACATCTCGCAACACCTTCATCAGCGGCTCCTTTAGCAACGCTTTAACAGCTCGTGGTAGTGGTGTTGCAAACGAGCTGACAGCACGATGAGAAGCTGGGGTGATCTTTTTCGCTGCCTTGACAAAATCTCCACGAGCTACCACCACATTGTCCAGATTGATCAGCAGTTTGTCTTCACTCGCGTACACTTGTGGATACACGCGCCGCAGAGAGCATAAGGCCGCTTCCGCACAAAGCGCTTTGATGTCGGCGCCGCAGTAACCCACCGTTTGCTCAGCAAGCTCCGTTAAGAACCTGTCTGATAACGGGGGCTTCCAGTGCTTCGAGTGGATCGCCAGCATACTCTTCCGCTCATTTACACTCGGCAGTTTGAAGCCTAGTTCCCGGTCAAACCGACCAGGACGACGCAAAGCAGGGTCAATCGCATCGAGTCGGTTGGTCGCCCCAATAACGACGACGCGGCCCCGCGAATCCATGCCGTCCATTAAAGCCAGCAATGTCGACACGATGGACGCGTGGATTTGATCTTGTTTGGCGCTGCGCACAGGTGCGAGACCATCAATCTCATCGAAGAAAATAATCGAGGGCTGGTTCCGCTTGGCCTCTTCAAATAACAGCCGTAGCTGTCGCTCTGCTTCACCCACCCATTTGCTCAGACAATCCGCTCCCTTCCGCATGTAAAATGTAACATGTCGCCTTGGTCTCTCCTGCTTCTTTCCGTTCTGTGCATGGCTCGCTGCTCCTTTAGAGCCACTGGGTTTCTCACCTTCGCCGTAGGAGGAGCACGAATTGGCCAGCGCTCTTGCCAGGAGTGTCTTACCTGTGCCTGGTGGTCCGTAGAACAGCACACCCGACGGAGGCGACACATTATACTTGTCATAAAATTCCGGGTATAACAGCGGCAGCATTACCATTTCTTTCAGGGCTTCAATGTGTGATTTCAGGCCACCCACGCTGTCCCAAGTGACACTGCGGTTGATTTCCACAGGCGTAATATCAGCGCGTGAACTACCGCTTTTCCGGCCACCTTTAGAAGCCCCCCACGGGCTGCTAGTTCGCATTCCACCATCCGACTCATCGCCATCCATGCACATGTCGGAAGAAGACGATGAG
Source organism: Phytophthora pseudosyringae (assembly GCA_019155715.1). Classification (NCBI taxonomy): domain Eukaryota; phylum Oomycota; class Peronosporomycetes; order Peronosporales; family Peronosporaceae; genus Phytophthora; species Phytophthora pseudosyringae. Next base: position 13,821 of record JAGDFM010000623.1, read on the forward strand.
CCCGAAGAGGAGGAAGAGAGGGATCGGTGGTGCCGATTCCGGCGTCCTCGCCCATACTTGGTCCGGCCACGGGTTCGGCGGCGCCGCGGGGGCGGAGACGAGTCCATATCCGGCAGAAACAATCGTCTATTGCTTCCTGAGCCATTCGTGGCACTTCTCCTGGATGCGCGGGTGGCCTGTCGTTTATGATACTCTGTGTATGCTGAAATCTCTGGAGATGCAGTGGCGTCTTCTTCGACGTCTGCTCGATGGGTTTTTGAGCGATCGCGAAGTGAATAGCGCCGCGACGTGTCCTCTGCTTCAAACATGGGTGCCGACCTAGTCTTTGCCCGGCTTCGAGTGGCTATACTGTTCTCGGCAGGTGCCTGTCGCCGCTGTCGCAGATGGTACCGAGTCGATCTTGCTGGTCCTCCTTCGGCGTCATCGTCGTGGTCATCTTCCGAATCTGCGTCGTCGTTCTCGGACTGCGACTCGTTGTCTGCATCTCCTCCGTGCCCAGCTTTGCCGTGGTCATCTTCCGCGCCCACCTCCAGCTGCGAGCGCTTTTTCGTCGTGCGTCCCCTGCTTCCTGTCTGAGGTGGCGAAACAGCGCTCGCCTCGCTCATCGTGAGGCTCTCTCGAGAGCGCAGCGAGTAGCGGGACGAGCGCGCGCGTCGCTCCAACTCCCGCACTTTTGCCCGCTCCTCGCGCTCCTGTGTCTTGATCTGGCGGTTAATCTCCTGCATAGTCATCTCGTCCTCGTACGAGTTCTCTTCCTCCTGCTCGTCCTCCTCCTCCGCTTCGTCGTCCTCCCCCCTTTCGTCCCCAGCCGCCCGCCGACGCTGTCTCTTTGCCCGGCGGCTGCGGTTGCGGCTACGACGACGTCGGCGCTTCTTGCTGGTGATCACCGACTCGGGCGTCGACTCGGCGGCGTGCGTCGCGCGCGAGTCGGTGAACACGTCGTTGTACAAGGACTCGTCGAAGCGCTTGGGCTTGGCGTGGCGCGTGCGCAGCGAGTAGCGCGATGCTGATGACGGCGACGCGCTGCTGGCGTCTTCGTGGCCCGTGGAGGGCGGCGGGCTGACGATGTCCAGCTCCGTGTGCAGGCGTCGCTGTCAGCACGAGCCAAGTCAGTGTCGACGCCACCAATGGGGAGAAGCACAAGCTACTGGCAGACGTACCGAGGGTCGCCTCGCTGTCTTCTTCTGCTCCTTCTCCTGCTCCTCCTCTTCTTCTTCTTCTTCTTCTTCTTCTTGCTCCTCCTCTTCTGGGTCCTCCCCTTTGTTCTCCTCCAGCTCGTCCGTCTCTCCGTCCTCCGACTACCGCCACACACGCACACAACAGACCCCTTAGCTCTCTCATGCCAGGCCCTCCCCCAACTCCATCTACCAGCGCCAACCTCCTCTTCCTCCTCCGTCTCGACGCGGCGCGCGCGCGCTCGCTGGCGCTCTGGGGGCTCCACGAGCACCGGCGACGAGTCTACGCATGCAACAAACGCCACATCGTGAGTGGGCGACACACAGATGGCCCAGCTGCCGGCGCCTCACTCACCGCTGCTGCTCGGAGACGCCGCTGTTTCCAGCACGCTGCGGCTCATTTGGTGGTGGCAGGGCTCTAATTACGTCCTTCAAGACGTTGGTGTGTGACACACATGTTTTGCACCATCGGGTGAAGTCGGAATTCTCTGGATTTTATCCAGAGTCCACCATGGATTGTAACGAGGTAAGAATCCTTGCATCCCTAATATATCCCTGCGCGCGAGGCGGCATCGATACACTCTCGATGACGGCCTATTGTACTACGGTACGGGTCCGGAGGACACTCCATCCCTCACGATGAGGATCTTAAGTATCGAGTCCTTTATGAGGCCCATGATACACCATTTGGTGGTCATCTCGGCCGCGAGAAGACCTACAGCTTGGTGAGCTCCCACTACTGGTGGCCAAAGCTGTACAAGTGGGTCAGCACGTATGTGCGCACGTGTGAGACGTGTCAACGGGTAAAACCCTCGCCACACTCGGCTGCGCCGCTGGCCAGCTATATCCTAATTTTATTCGTGGCGGTTGACCGATCCGCTGAAGATTAGGGTAAAATACCTCTATGATGTAATAGTCGACGCTCGAGCGACATTTTGGATTTAAATGTTACTCGAGTGGATCACCGCTTCACGACCGTCTAACCACAACTCTAGCGGAGCCACTGCCGAACTATCTTGCAGCAGCGCGCACGCACACACCGAGCTGTCGCCACGCATCTTGCAGAATCGGCCGTCTTCGAGCGCTGCTGGCTTGCACGCGAAGTACTTGCGTAGTTTGGTGTTGCAGTGTCGCGAGCCAGCGATCTTATCTAGGACATATCTCGGCTGATAAGTTGCTCAGCAGAGCATCGAGCCGCGGCAGCAAGGACGCTCCTCATTCTTTTTGAGATTTAAAAAAAGAAATACCGATGCCTAAGGGCTTGGCTTTAGTTAACATGTAAGCATATTTCCTTAGGCTCGCCAGTATATATTTTCCTCGTTTAGTTCATATGATTAATAGTCTTTCCCATCATGCATGTACCTAGGATTTCTTCGTTGTTACAAGGAATTGACAGTAACCCGACTGCGCTGTTGTGTGATAGTACCATATAATAATACTTAGTACTTCGAAGTACAATTTATGAAGTCACTATTATTTTCCTAAAAGTGTTCGTACACTCTCTATATTGAATAGTACCAGTAGAGTGATAGGGCGTGGCAAAATACTACATTGTACTGCCGGATTTAGAAAAAGTGCCAACCTACGTAGATCAAAGCGCTCGTGCATGACCACAGTTGGAAGAAATTCGCACATACGGTGATTTCCACCTCCCCAAACTTGTTGTCCTCGGTTGCAGTCCTAGAGTAAGTAGCCTAGCGCTGCAGTCTCGAGCAGTTTTCGCCAGGGGTTGCAGATCAATAGAAATGGATACACAAAGCCGTGCCTCCGCACGGAACAGCTTAGGCTCCGCGAACCTCACATACTGTGAGTCACAGTTATTCATACGAGTTCAATTTGTGGAAATGCGGGAAGTTCTGATAAAAACAATTCCAGTACACAAGTGAAAACATGGTAATTTATCCACACTCTACTGAATTGCTAATAGAATAGGCAACCCGGAGCATGGCTCCAGGAGAGTGAGTACACAGGTCGGTGGTAAGGGAGTAAGTATTGAGTGGGTGGAAATTTTGAATCGGTTACTTTTGCATTTTGGATCGGACATTTCCAAAGGATATACTCGATCGGCTTGATTACCCTGGTTACTAGTGACCAGTTGAACCAGCAAAAGTGACCGATTCAAAATCAATACGAGGCTTTCTAATTCGTCTTCAAGCGGTCACTCCAGCATTTTGATCATTCTGGGTTTCAGCCCGCGTGCTACGCACACGGCCCTTAAACAACAGATAACGTTCTTCACTAGGCTTATCTTCTATCACCATACTATGCGCTCCGCGCGGTCCTCAAAAGCCCTGGCAGCTCGCTACGCTCGCTGGTGACAGAACCCTAAGCCGCTACGGCTTCGCCTTCGCTTGGTATCCAGATTAATCTCCTTGGTAGACTCTGGATATAAAATCCAGAGAACAGTCACATTTGAGACAGAGCGTTAGCGGCAGAGTAGGTATTCGGTCAGGTTGCCGCCAAGTTGCCACTATAGTTACCAAGTTGCCGCCAAGTTGCTACCAAATCACCACTATAGTTACCAAGTTACCGCCAAGTTACCACCAAGTGTCTAAGTTACCACCAAGTCACCACTATAGTTACCAAGTTGCCACGAAGTTGCCAAGTTACCATCAAGTCACCTCTATTGTAACGGGGTTACACGAAGGTCACATGTAGTGTAGCCACACTATGTGTCACCTTGTCGGAAGGGGTACAAGGTACCACTTCTATTAACAGGATTTCAGTACGTGGCTTCAGAGCCACTCAATATGCATTTGACTAGGTTTAACTATGGTAGATAGTTAAAGTCATACATTTACACCACAGGCGGCTTTGCCGCAGATAAGCAAAGAAATAACAATTCAGTTTTAGCATCAAAGAGTGTATTTGCCTT
>JAGDFM010000624.1:0-17785 GCA_019155715.1 Phytophthora pseudosyringae
TGTGGTGGAGCAGACCCGCTAGAATTCTAGGGATTCGAACTCGCACACACTGTGCCCAGACACCGACTCACGGAGGGGGAACTCCGACGGCCGTGCAGTTGCTGAGTGGTTCACCTTGTGTACCCGTCGGCGGGCTGGTACAGCTCTCTCATTGACACGAGATGCGCACTGGTGAGCCTTGAACGTCCTTGTGGGGACTTGGGAGGTTGGTGGATCGGCGTGGGGGTTCCTTCACACATGATCCGGTGGGGGTCGGCCTTGATCTTCTTGAGTAGGTCTTGTGGATCCGCAATAGAAATGCAGGATCCGGAGTCGTTCCTTCTTGAGTTGTCCTTGTTCCCTCGCGGGGTTGTCCTTGTTCCTTTCCTGGGCTTGCCGCTTCCAATAGCGGGATCTTGAGGGGGGTTGAGAGACCGAAGGTCGCGCGCTACCTGGCCAAGCTATTCCAGGGGTTGCCACGTGTGCGGGAAGATCGCAAAGTTCACTTGATCTATGTATGGGGCCAATANCCAATAGCGGGATCTTGAGGGGGGTTGAGAGACCGAAGGTCGCGCGCTACCTGGCCAAGCTATTCCAGGGGTTGCCACGTGTGCGGGAAGATCGCAAAGTTCACTTGATCTATGTATGGGGCCAATATAGATCCCCTATACAATAGCCAAGTGAGTCTTCCACCGCAAATTCAGTTCTGATTTAAGTTTAGGCTCCGGCTATCCTGGGCTCTACGATCCCTATCCCAACAGATCTCCCTCTGACTGGCTCCTTGTGGCCCACTTGCGCATTCTACCTATGGATCCTTTCCCCTCCGAGTGGGTACGGCACTGAACTGACCAGATCCGCTACGTCACCTTACCTATGGTACGGATCGCGGATCCGTCCCGTATCTAGGGTCCGTGTGTCTCACAGTCCAGATCCATCACTTCTGGATAACGTTGCGGCTGTCGCCACCTGTGCCACATCAACTGTCGCGTCGATCTTCATCTTTCCTCATCTGCAATATCACACTAGCAAAGAAACGCCGCCGCCAACCAGCTCCAAATACACCAATTCAAGAGCTAGTCGGAGCTGATGACAGTGGCCACGCAATCACACCCAACTCCAAGCAACACTCGTCTGGCAAACTTACGTGTTATTTGTGTGCGCTGCAGGGATTCTCCAAAAAGGCTCTCTTCGGCTGCACAGAATGCCACCGAGGCTTGCTTTACCGCGTTTCACTACCGCGACGCGCTCACCTCCACGTCTCTGACGGTCCGCTCGATGCTTGATGCGGTGTGTGCTGCAGCGTCAGGAGATGCACTGGTACACATGCGTCTAAAGAAGAACAAGACAATTACATGTCTAGATCAACTTGAGCTTCTATAACAACGGATAAATAGCAGCAGGTTGTACCTGATGGTGTTCTCGAGGTGCGTTATCTCCTTCTGCACGCATGGCGGCACTTCGATCTTCTGTGTCTTGCTCAGGCGCCCGTTCCTCTTGTAGAAATCGAGGTGGTACAGAGCCTTCTTTACGTGGAGGGGTGACCATCGCCGCCGCCTGCATGTCATCATTCTCAACCTGCTGCCGACGATCTCCTTGCTGTACTGCACCCACTCACACGGCGCGTCGCCGCAGTAGCTGCATCCTGGTCAATCCCTCCACTTTTGAACCAATTTCGAACTGTCGTGCGGAGCCAGCTCGGCCTCCGGACGTGTACGGATTCGCGAGGCGCCGTACTCCCTAGTACAAGCTGCTGGACCGCAGCACCCCGCAGCTGCTTCCTGGTCAATCCCTCCACTTTTGGGCCATTCCGAAAACTGCACCTTGTGGATAAAGGTCCTTTCATACAAATGCCTAGTCAGAAGTAAAGTAGTGTAGACCACACCACGAAAATACCGTTGTGCTGCCAGGGTTTGTTAGTGTGTTGTGGTCCACGTATAGTTGTGTTCATATACCGGTATTTGTACATCAATCAGATTTGAATGTGCATGTAACGACAGTTCTTACGAACTGCGAATACCGGTCCGAATTAACCCTTGGGCTGCTTCCTATCTCAGAATTAATCCTTGTCTACCAGGACATTATCATGCCTCTGTGCAAACGCGCACGACACAAGCAATCAACCTCGCAGAGAACGATGACTAGAATACAAGTGTGATGGAAGGTCGGCATTACTGGAGGGGATGTGTGGCACACACAGCGGCATCGTTCCGAGTCACCGCGAGCGACTTTGCCGCTATGGTGGCTTTTTGCTTGATTTACATGTACCGGTACAGTCTTCTTGGGCGGCGCTCACCCGCAATCTATGCAACAGAAGGACACATGACTTTTCCCTCCCTGGGCGTTTGATCTGTGGAGACCTCCTTCAGCCCCAACGGACACTGACGCGCTTCGCGTCAACCACCACGTGCTCGGCGTTGCTGGTGGGTTTTGCCCTCAGTGATTTCACAAGGTTAAAAGCGACCAACACGCACGACGGAGTCAGCTGCTGACGCTGACATCCTGCAGGCTGAATTAGCAGCCTAGGAAAACAGCTGATCAATCCAAGCTGAATCAAACTTCGATTTTTACTCACCGAGCCTTTCCTCATCCTGGATAATACATCCGCCCGACAGGCGAAATGGCTGAAGTGTGATTGATGGAGGATCTCTGTTTGTAAAACGGGTGTCGGGGCCATGCGGAACGCAGGCGATACACGACAGCCCGTGCTCGTTGAAGAGGTTACAGATGGGATTTACTTCAGATTGGTGTGTATGCTGCTACACCCTTGTACAGCTCGGACACGAAGTTAATCGAGATACCCGGCGGAAAATGCGAGCATCTTCATTGCCGTCCGCCAGGACAATGGGTCGTCCTCGGCCTCCACTTTGATTATGGAGGCTGCGTGATTGGTACATACGAGGGGGGACCAAGTCACCACACCCTCGATGCTCCACCATACTGTATGCCACCAAACGTATGGCGCATTGTACACACGAACGAGACCGCAGTCTCCTGCCCGTCGTCGTCGTGTTGCCGTCCTGAGCCCCAGCCTAGGATCGGCCAAGATCCTCCGTCTCTCATTCGCGCAAAACGGGACCAATCGCAGGGCGCCGTCCCTTCGGTTCAAGCCTGGTTGCAAACTTTCCCGCACAAGCCGCCCCCTCCGCTCCCAGGCGCACTATTGAATCTGCCACGCGCCGCGCGAAGCCCCTGAAGCCCTAAGACAAAGCCCTATCGCCTCCAGACCCTACTACAACTAGCGCCATGTCCGAGTTCAAAATGACCATCTGCTGCATGGGCGCCGGCTACGTGGGCGGCCCCACCATGGCCGTCATCGCCGCGGCCTGCCCGGACATCAAGGTGGTGGTCGTGGACGTGAGCGCGCAGCAGATCGCCAAGTGGAACGCGCCCGACGAGATCCCCATCTACGAGCCCGGGCTCAAGGAGCTCGTGGACGCGCGCCGCAACAAGAACCTCTTCTTCTCCACGGACCTGGACAAGTACATCAACGAGGCCGCCATCATCTTCGTGTGCGTCAACACGCCCACCAAGACGAGCGGCATCGGCGCCGGCAGCGCCGCCGACACGAAGAACTGCGAGGCCTGCGCGCGCAAGATTGCGGACGTGGCCACCGAGGGGAAGATCGTCGTGGAGAAGTCCACGGTGCCCGTGCGCACGTCCGAGAGCATCAAGGCCGTGCTGCGCGCCAACTCGAAGGGCCTGAACTTCGAGGTGCTGTCCAACCCGGAGTTCCTGGCCGAAGGAACGGCCATCACCGACCTGCAGACGCCCAGCCGCATCCTCATTGGCGGAGCCGAGACCCCGGCGGGACACGCGGCCGTGGAGACGCTCGTGAGCGTCTACGCGCACTGGGTGCCGCGCGAGCGCATCATCACCACCAACGTCTGGTCCTCGGAGCTGTCCAAGCTCGTGGCCAACGCCTTCCTGGCCCAGCGTATCTCGAGCATTAACTCGATCTCGGCCGTGTGCGAAGCCACGGGCGCCAATGTGCACGAAGTGGCGCGTGCCGTCGGTGCGGATGACCGCATCGGCGCCAAGTTCCTCAACTGCTCGGTCGGATTCGGCGGCTCGTGCTTCCAGAAGGATATTCTCAACCTGGTGTATCTCGCGCAAAGCTTCCACCTGCCGGAGGTGGCCGAGTACTGGCGCCACGTTGTGACCATGAACGAGTACCAGAAGACGCGCTTCGCCACGACGATGATCCGCCGGATGTTCAACACCGTGACGAACAAGAAGATCTGCGTCTTCGGCTTCGCCTTCAAGAAGGACACGGGCGATGTGCGCGAGACCCCCGCCGCCACGATTGTCAAGTACCTGCTGGAGGAGAAGGCCAACGTGGCCGTGTACGACCCGCAGGTCAAGATCGAGGAAATGATGCACGAGCTCGAGTACCAGGGCGTGAACTCCACCACCCACCCCATGATGGACAAGCTCCTTACGGTGTACAACGACCCGTACGAGGCGGCCAAGGACTCGCACGCCATCGCCGCGCTCACCGAGTGGGACGAGTTCAAGACGCTGGACTACGCCAAGATCTACGAGAACATGGCCAAGCCCGCCTTCTTCTTCGACGGCCGCAACATCCTCCCCCACGAGAAGATCGCCGACCTGGGCGCCAAGGTGTACGTCATCGGCCGCGCCGACGTCATCTCGGGCGAACTGCCCTTCTAGAGCGGCGCGTATCAGGTAGCGAGCTGAGCGGGCGTGAGTCAGCCACTGGGTTGTTGTTGCCGGACGCCAGCGTTTATACTTTCCTTAACGTAAATCAAATCAAGCCTTGAGCGCGCGCGTGTCAAAGAGTCCAGCACGGCGGAATGTTGCCGCACCACATGAGACAAGACAGACAGATCCAGCCAGACAAGAGGACATTAACGTCCTCCGGTCGACTAGCCAAAACTTCCTCGCATACCGGTACCGGTACGGCATAAGGTGCCAACTGAGCGAGCTGCTGTCACCGGACGGCCGTAGGGGTGCGTTGTTCCTGCATCAAACCAGTCGACCAGCTATGGGCTCATGCGCCGAAGTTCTCGCCGGCGCCGGGCTCTTCGTCTTCAACGGCGTGGACCTGGTCGCGGGCATTGCGCTCTGCGTCTACAGCCTCTACCTCGGCACGAACCACTACGCTCCGTTGTGGCTCTATGGTGCGTTGCCACCTTGCCCGCCACTGGAAAACTCACTCACTTACCTCACGTAAAACGTGCCCCAGTCCCCTTGCTTACTATTGGCAGCGTCCTAGTGGTCGCGTCGCTCATGAGCGGCTTCGGACTGGCATTCCGAAGCTGTTCGGGCTGCATGGCGCTGTCGTCCGACGTGCTGGTGTGGATCTCACTGGCTGAATTGGGCCTGGCCGTCGTCATCTTCACCCAAGGAGGAGCGATCGACAAGTTTCTGCGTGATCACAGCAGTGAGCTCAAGCTCAGGTCCGTCTACAAGCACCTATGGATACACACACACGTGCGGTAGGACTTCCTTCTAACAACAACGTTTGTGTATTGTGTAGCGCCGACCAATTGACCCAGTTTGAGCACCACAAGTACTACCCGGCGTACGTGCTGCTTGTGCTGTGCTTCATGGAAGCTCTGCGTCAACGGTACAGCACCACGCTGCACCACGCGCGGCTTCGTCGTCAGTACCAGTACGAAATGCTGGCCTGAGCTCGCCTTCTATTGCCTATCATCAAGATCAGGGATAAGGTGTTGGAAAAAAAAAAGAAAGCAAACTGTAACGTGCGTGGCGGCGACCGGCCCAGAAGCCTCGCTAATGAATTGTGTTTCGACCTCCTTCATCGTCTGCGTGGCCGTCGGAGGATTGAGCGCTTGGGTTCCCACTCTCAGAGGTGACAGCTCGGGGACGTCCAGCCGCCTCCTGGGGCTTGACCTTCTTCTCTTTTTTGCCTCCGAAGCCCAGCAACTCGAAGCACTTGTGCGTCCAGGACTTCACCGTGAGTCCGAATCCTTTGACACCCATTCCTTTCACGATCACAGGCTCAACATGTTGTTGGACTTCGTCGTTAGCGCTGAGGTCGAGCGTGAAAGTTGCCAGGAACGGCAGCTCGTCGCGGTGGAACGCGTACAGCACGGAGAGCTTGGGCTTGTCGTGCTTGCTGTGTTTCACCTTGTGATTAGCAGCAGCAGCGGCTTGTTCCTCATCTTGTTGTTTCATTCGAGCAATCGTGGAGATTAACGGATCCCCACGCACGAAGCGGAAGCCGCTGGTAATTGCTGGCCTGGTGCAGCTCTCGGGAAGACACAGCAGCACACAGTCCTTGTCCTTGAAGTGCTCAAAAACTGACAACGTGGAGGTAGTGAAGTTAGGCAAGAACTTTTGGAATCAAGTGTAGCTGAGAGACGTACCATTTGCGAGGAAGAGAGGTGCGCGTGTTTGATACGCGGGGCTCATGCTAAAGAGCGAAACAATAGCCGCATTGTTGCGAAGTAGGCACCGTTCTGCTCCGCCGAGGAGCTGTTCGGCCACTTGGTCGACAGGACGAGTACCGTCAGCCTGAATCAGCTCACAAACGCCGCCCAGTGTCGTGACAACAGCCTCGCTGTGCGCGTGGAACTGCTCAAGTCGTGTGCGGACAGTCTCCTCAGTATCATCGCTGCGCTGAATGATGCGGTCAGCAATTTCCGGCGGCGGTGGATTGAATTCCACGTGGTATGTCTTGCCAGTCTCTGGGTCAAGACGTCGACCAGCAATGCGCTTCACGACTTCCTCATCCGGGACGTCAAGTGCCAAGACGCAGTCAGGGGTCGTCCGTGCTGCGAGTAGCGCTTGAGCTTGCGCTTCGGTACGTGGGAATCCATCGAGAAGCCAACCACGAGCTTGGCAATCCGGTTGTGCCAGTCGCTCAAGCACCACCCCCACAATGAGTTCATCCGGGACAAGTTGACCGCCGTCCATGTAGCCTTGAGCTTGCTTCCCGAGAGACGTTCCATCACGTATGGCCTGGCGTAGCATGTCACCAGTGGATAAGTGCACGACCTGCAACGCTCGAACAAGAAGCTCGCACTGTGTACCTTTGCCACTCGCTGGGGCGCCCGTGATGACCAAACGTGGAGGGTTCCGCACTCGAAGGGGTCCGCGAGACCCCCGAGCTCGATAAATTTCATGCACCAGCTTTCTCGAAGTCGAGTCACGGGACTTAGCAGCGTCCACGTGGATGACGGTGGATATCTTGACGAAGATCTGTCGTACTGCCTCACGGTGCTCTCGGTAGAGAGCGAGTCTACGCCCCATGGGTGCCGGCAAGACTTCAGTTTTCGCTTCTTCACTCTCGCGTTGGCTTGCATCGTCGTCTGAGAGCTCCAGAATCGCGACGACATCGGGCTTTGCGCCAAGACTAGCGAGTACACGCGCCTGCGTGTCTGTGCGAGGATAACCTTCCAGCAACCAGCCACGAGTCTTGCAGTCCGGCTGAAGAAGGCGGTTCAGCACAACATCTTGCACGATCTCGTCGGGAACGAGGTCTCCCGTGTTCAGTAGGCGGTTGAGATCCGCATACTTCCCTGAGGGATCCTGCGCTGCATCGCGCAGTAAGTCTCCAGCGCAAACGTACACAACGCCAAACTCCCGCACGAGCCTCCTACTCTGTGTGCCCTTGCCAGCGCCAGTTGGTCCAAGAACAATGATATTAGGGGGCCCACCAGGTGACCGAGCGAGGTTTCGTGACGAGCTCGTGTGCAGCGGCGTTGGTGCTGGCGCCGGGGCGATTGACGTCCTCGCGCCTGGAGGGGGCAGCACCGCATTCGCATTGGAATCTGCTGCAACATGTTCGGGAGTCGGCGGTGGCGGATCGTCATCAGGCATTGGATTCGCCCGACGATACATATCCGAGAACAGGCGAGCGTAGCCGTCGACTTGGTGCGTGTCGATGGAATCCGTACAGGCCAAGAGCCCGCACGGTTCTTGAGTGTCTACACAGTGCGCTACGAAGCACGCTCGGTGTTCGTCTTGGTTGGAGAGCACGCGGGTTGGGTCCGTTGCAGGGTCGAACCAGCCATGGCCGGCGTGGCGTTTGGTCTCCTCGTTCTTCCGCACCATCGCCTGGAGCTGGTCAACCTCAGCCTCGGGCGACAGCGGCGGACGCACGAACACGCTGGGGCTGTAGTCTGTCCTCACGGCGCGGTAAAACATCAGCAGCCCGCCCGTACTGAGCCCCACGGCATCGTAGCACGAAAAGGTCTGCGAGAAGACTCCGAGCTCCTCGACGTCCACGCCGACGTGCACCGGCAGCACCACCCCACCGAGATCGGGCCGACTTGTGAACAATTGGTGCAGCAGCGCCGCGAGCACTTTGCGCTCACTAGCGACCGCCGGCTCGAAGCGGAACGCCAGGAGCAGCAGACAGCCGTGGGGTCTGCCGAACTGCAGTCGCTTTTTGAGGTAGTCGCGCACCTCGGGCCAACGGGCCAGCGCTGCGGGGATCTGGTCGTCGAACGACGCGAAGCCCGCGAGGGTTCCAGGACTCGTAGCATCTTTTGCCTCCGCGCAAAGCGAGACTTGCGCCGTCTCGATCAACGCCCCGGCGTGGGTGAGGCCGAAGAGTTTGCGCCGCGTACTCGACGCCGGGGACGGGAGCAGCTCCACTGCGGCTTCGTCGGCCTCCACGCACGCTCGAACCGAGAGCTCCATGGCGATCGAGGTCTCGTGCTGTGGTGTGTTTCTCAACAAAACAAAAAAAACGACGCACGCCAACTGCCAGAGGAGAACTGACGGCCGATGGACGACCAGGAATAGCCTTCTATTTCAACGCGGCAGAATACCGTTTTCTCTACCATAGTCGAACACCGAGCGATGGTCAAAGTCCCAGCAATTGCAATCACTTCAACCTTTGGCAAATGTACCACTATAGCGGTACATATAAGACGAAATTGAGCACATCTGCTTTGTGTATCTTGAGGATGGCGCCTCCCGACACGCCGGCGCAGCCTGCAGCCACGCGCATGTGGACGCGGTTCCTGGCCCCTTACTACGTCTGCAACGCCGTGGCGCTGCTCATGTATGCGCCGATCCGCTACCAGCGCGCCAGCGAGGCGCTGCTCGAGCGGGAAAACTTCCTCAACTTACCTCTGGTACAACCTCATTTAGCAATCCACACGTGTTATTTGAGTACATTGTTTTTTACTTTAGGTTTTGTACTGTGCAGGAACAAGAGATTTTCCTGTTAGCGCTGGGCTCGTGGCTACTGAATTACCGCAAAAAGGCGACGGCGGACGGTGTCATCGCGCTCTTCTTCATGTATGGCAAGATTGCCATCCTGGCGTCACTTTACTACTTGGATATCACCATTTTTGGGTGGTACGCGGTCGTCTGCCTCGGTACTAATGTCCTATCTCGAGAAAAATAGCGGAGTTTCCAGGGCTGAAACTACTACTATTACTTTTTAAATGGTGTGTAGCATTGTTCGCCGCGGTGGGGCAGCCCAAGTATGACGGCCCGTCCAAGATTACCGAGCTGAACCCGGCTGCGGTGGAGAAGTTGATCAAGAAAGCTGCTGGCTCCAAGAAGAAGGGTCCGCCGAACTCGTGGCTTGTTTTCTACTACACGGACTGGAGCGACACGTGCGTGGAGCACGAACCCATGCTCGCTGACCTCTCTCTCAGGTGTGTGTCGAGATATGTCGCTTCGGCGTTGTGTTGAGGTCAGAACAGAATGAAAGCGTGGAATGACGGCATTTTTTGTAATGCAATGGAGCAGATACTCGTCGAGTACGCTGCAATTCGGGAGAGTGGACGTGAACAAGTGGTCGGATCTGGCTGTCGAGAACTGGATCAACGTCTCCACGTCGTCGTGGCAACTCCCAACTTTTATCCTCTTCCAAGATGGCAAGGAAGTCATGCGCTTACCTCCGATTGATGACAGTGGAAAGGTTACGAAGACGGTGCTTGATCGGGTAAGTCTTTAGCACTGCTGACGATCTAGACCCAAGCTGGAAGCTACGAACGGGCTACCAAGACTCACACTTCTTTGCCGTTTGGTCATTTTTGCAGGCGGGGCTAATTGCGGTGTTCAAGCTCCAGGAGCTGAAGGAGGGCAAGTCGACGACGTTCAAACCCAAATCCAGCTAACGCAGCTCAGAAAAGAGCATCATTCCATGTTGGGTTGAGATTCGCATGCATCCGATTGTGCTGTAATCGGAAATTAAACGAGAGGTACTTCCCCGAGTACACTGCACCTCAGAACTGGTTTTCTCGCAAGAAGTTGGGTTGCGTATTTTACTACTGCAGTGATTGGCCAGATCTTGCATTTAACGCAAGAACGTGATATGAGCCGCAACGCCTGCAAGTCGCAGCTCGTTTACTCTGCTAGAAGCCTCAGGCAATATTGATTTGGAACAGGTAATGCGAATTGTTGTTGTCACCCGTGGTTGCAGTAGAGCACAGCAGCGTGCTCGACAGGCGAGTGCCGGGTTCACGAGCTAAGCTGCGTGAGGCCAATTGTTTTTGGGAGCGAGAACTGGGGGTAAGCAAGAGCCAAAGGTGTTGCTGTCGTCAAGGGGGTCGACGCTTCGGACAGCATTACTCAAGGCGTGATCGTGGCGCTAACACAAGATCAAGCTACTCGAAGATCAACACACTACTTAAAAGTTGACGAAAGTTTCGATCTTCCCGCAGCCACAGCGGCGTACTACAAAGTATGCTACTTCTAAGTAGGATTCTGTACAAAAGGAGTGATTCAGGAAGGTCTGTCACCAAACGCACCATGCTGTAGCAGCCTACAGCCGTGTGTTCCGGCAGACAAGTGAAGACCCAAGTTAACCACAGCATTCATGTCGCTTCTCCTCTCGCTGAAACGCCTGTGAACAGGCGAGTCGGCTGAGGCGACTAGTCTAAGATTTTTGCTGCCAATGCGTTGGTGAACCTGTCCGTCCTTACAAGCATCGGTGTATCTCACGCGCCCCACTTGAGGCTTGAGTGAGAACTATGCCTGAAAACGCCCAGAACGTAACGCGACCCCGTGCAATTTCAACTTGAGCGTCTCTGAAGTGCACCCTGCCACTCTGTGTTGCAACTTGCAACACAGAGTGGCAGGGTGCAACTTGCAACAGTCGACTCGCTAGCAATTCCATCTGGAAAGCGGGAACAGGCAAGCGAAACCGGCGACGGATCGTCTCAAGTGACCCATTTGCTAGTTTGCTTCAATACATTCTCCAGTGCTGCGCTCCTCATTGACCAGGAGGCCAGAACCGCGGGGTGTACGAAGCCTTTGTTGTAGCCTGACGATGGCGTTCGAGCGCTGGAATCGCCAAGAGCAAGTCTGTCGCCGCTATACTCGGTCTTGACAGTCGGCGCTGGGTCTCAGCTCACAGCTGGAGCGATGCACTCATGATCCACATCGCCCGTGGTCAATACATCGAGCATCACGCGACGCATCAATGATGCAAGCTCCAAGCCCCGGCGGATCGTGGAAGAAACCATACGCCCCCTCTGACAGTGCGTACTTCGCTCGTGCTTTCGTTTGTTTGCAGATCCCAAAGCGATCACTGGCCACTGCTGCCGCCTCCAATGAATCGTCGCATGGGGCCTCCACTTGACTAGTAGACGACCTGGCCGTTGGTTGGCACCATGGAGGGCTCGTTACAGTGTTCACTCGCACTGCGCGTCGAGTCGAGCGCGACACCACGGAACGGTTCGGCAGTGTGGACTTGGCATCAATTTCAAGAAACCTTCCGCAGCCTTTCGCCCGGAGTAACGCCAGCAGCCAGGCCTGGAGCCGCCCACTCGAGCTCAAGCAGAATCATTTTCGGATTCACCGCCGTAGACATAGCACACGATGGTCGGCGCCGCCTCTGCGAATGCGAAGGATTGCACCATGCCCCCTCGGCGACGCTCGCGCTCGGAGGGAGCCACAAAGGCGGCCGCAGAGCTCCACCCCTCGCAGGACAGGCCAACTGCCTATCCGCGCTTCTCCATGACGGAGCTGTATGTGCGGACGTCCGACGGCGTCGTCTTCCAGGACGAGGATTTCCAGCGCGAGACCGTCGCCAAGGCAGAGCGCCTGGTGGAGACCGCGCTGAGCCCGGAGAGCTCGGAGCGCAACGCGCTCATCGCCAGGAAAGCTCTCAAGTACCGCGAAATGCGCTCGCAACGACCGAATGGAGCTCCGGAGATGGCTCTTCGAGCGCAGAGCTGCCCCGTTCCAAGTGAAGGATCATAGAGAACCAACAACTACAACGGAAGGACGGAGTCGCAAATGACCCCATAGAAATGATAGACAAAGTAAAGTATTCGAAGTACGTGTACGAATGAAAAACAGGAATCAAAGTAAAGCTGTCCCATGAGCAAGAGCACACACACAAAAGGAAACTTGATCAATCGCGTCTCGAAACTGTGAACGGGTGAAACCTTGCCACTGTCCCTATAATACAGCGAGGGGAGGGAAATTCCAGTTTTACCAAGCACAGCCACTTCAACTAAAAAACATGTATCCACTTCAACTAAATAAATGTACCCATTTCGCTCCTCAACTGTCCCCACGGTCCTTTCACCACATTTGAAGAGCGCATACAATTGCTTAGAGTAAAATCCATTTCCGAGCCTGAGAACAATGTGGTTCGACTCGTGCAGCGAGTGCTGCTCCGGCAGCGCGCTCTTCGTCTTCAACGGCGTGGACCTGCTGTGCGGCGTGGCGCTCACCGTCTACAGTCTCTACATCGGTACGAAAATCTCACGTAATTTTCTAATTTCCTTCAATATTTCCCAACTAAATAATGTCTTTTTTTTAAAATAAACTACAGGACTCAACCACTACGCCCCAGAATGGCTCTACGAGCCGATTCTGGCCGTGGGGGTGCTGCTGGTCCTCTCGGCGCTGATGAGCTGGTGCGGGGCCTCTAATCGGAGCTGCTCCGTGTGCCTCTCGTGCTCGTCGTATCTGCTGATTCTCCTGGCTCTGGCCGAACTGGTGCTGGCGGTGGTGATTCTCACGCAAGGATCACAAATTGATCAATTTTTGCGGCTACATCAGCAAGAACTGAAGATTACGTGCGTGGAGGGAGTTTTTCGGGATGTTTTGGGTGGGTTTCGGGAACTTAATTGATTTTTGTTGTTGTTGTGGGTTCTCGTTGCTGTCAGAGATGAACAATTGCGGAGACTGGAAGAGGACAAGTTTATCCCGGCGTATGGGCTGCTGACGCTGTTCGGGATGGAAGTGCTGAGGTTTTGCTGCAGTAGTGAACTGCATCGTGCACGCCGGCACCGGAAATATCACTACCGACAGCTGAACACTCTGCGGGATTTGGATGATGAATTGCTGGCGGTCAAGAAGGAGAAGGTGGGGGAGATACGATATTTGAAAGTGTACTCATTCTAGTTGCTGACGGTTTGATATTTGTTTTGCGTTTGAAGGATATTTCCAGCAAATATGCGTCACTCAAAGATAAGTACAGGAAGAAATACGTGGCGCCTGAGGCTGTACCCGTGAACGAGAATTCGAGGGACACCGGCGCATTTTACGTGTGAAAAGAGGACGGACGGATGGTCTGTTTCAAGATGCAGAAGGTCTATTTTATTTTGTCTAGGAATCCATTTTCAATTGGTCGGAGAAGACGTTGCGCTCGCTACAGCGAGACTTTGAGTCGGTGTGCTATCGAGCGAAGTGAGTGATGAAGATCGTCGTGCCGCTGATCACACTCAAGAGAGCTTGTCACCATGTGCTGAACTACCTGGTCAAGTTTGTCTTGTTGGTCGGCCTGCACGGCTTTTACTTCGCTGCTGAGCGCTCGGATCTCTCGCGAACAGATCGTCATTCCTTCGTCAACCGCACAGCGGATCCGAGCGTGATTTTTCAACAAGTTGTCTACGGCATCTTTGGTGCGATGTTCTTGCGTAGCTACTGCGTCTGAGAGCGCGTCTACTCGCTGACTCAGCTGCGTTTTGTCCATTTTTCCTTGCCGATCAATCGTCTCTTGCAGCGTCTTGAGTTTGCCCAGCCACTGTGACTGCTGTTTTGACACTGTGCTTCGAAGTGCCGAGTACTCTTTTGCCAGTACTTGGACATCGCTAGCAACGGTGGTTGTAGCTCCGTTCGTTTGCTCTTTCAGCGCGAAGAGCTCCACTTGGAGTTGGCTGCTCTCCTCCTTGAGTCGTTTTAGAGCGTCCACCGCATCCTCCTGCGAGATCTGCAGAGACTTTTGCAAATGCGCAGCCTCTCGCTCCCGCGTCATGAGATCTTCCGATGTATTTTTCACGTGAGCTAGCTCTGCCTGAGTCTCGTACAGAGCTAGCTCGATCTTTGAGCACGCTTCTTGGACGCTGAGAAAGCGTCGTTCGGACGTCTCCTGAAGCTGCCGGCGTTTGCCATCCACTCGTGGCACTTGAGACTCGAGCACTCCGATGGAGCCTTCGAGCTTGGCCACCCGGTCCTGCAGCTGCGACGCCGTGGCGGCAAACTGCTTGTGCATCTCCTCTGAAAGGCCATCAAATTGGCCACAAAGATAGCATCAGACACCAGTGCGTTCATCTCCCGCAACGCATTCGCTGCTACCAACCGACTTCGCACGTGAACACATCGGACAACGAGTTGAAAGCGTCGTGGAGCATGTCAACCTGGTCCATTGCATTCCGTATCAGCCACACAAAGGCAGGGAAAAGGTTGACACTTGATAGACACCACCTTGCCGACGAGTTCTTGCAGCGTGTCATCTCGTTGTGTCACTTCTCGACTTTGAATCTGCAAGCCACCAACTGGGTTAGGCTTGACGAGTGCTTCAGAGCACCCCAAACCTTCGAGCTTCCGCACCTCGAGGTTGTTCTTGAGCTCCTCGACATCCGACGCCAAAGAATTCTGCACAGCACCAAGAACACGAGGATCAGAGCCAGCGAAGAGGAGACGATGGCCAGACAGGAGACCCACCCACCGTCTTCTTGGTTAAAGAGACCGCCGACAGCGACTTGGTGGTCGTGGCCACCTGCGCCTTGGAGCTCTCCGTGGGCCGACGCAGCGCCACCATGGACGGTCTCGGTCGTAACAGCGGAGCAGGGCTGGCTTCTCACGGCAGACGCGGAGAGCATTCACCTGTCCGTTATGATCCGTTACGTTCCTGGCGCAACCTGCGGCGCGCAAAAGCATCATGGGCTCGGATTTCGGTGGTGAGACGCCGAAGAGTTGGAGGAAACGCGCTGAATTTTGAGCTGCGAGGAATACAAGCACCATTGAATCCGTTTCAGTATCTCCAAACCAAGCAAACCAATTTGGTATTTTACGTAAGTTGAATCGCAGGCAAGAGTAATTTACGATCAAACCAATTTCTTGAACGTGTCGTGGTTTGGCTTTTTCAGGATGAATTCTGCCTGAGGAGCCAACGCTGGAGGGTTTGGATCGCCAAGTTTGGGTAGCATTTCAGCTGAAAGCCGTGCGTGCCACAAGAGCGGTCTCTCTTTCACTTGCGATGGGTGCCATATTCCTATCATACAGAATACTTACCACTTTCTTTTTAAATAACAAGAGATCAAAAGTCTACCCATTCATGGCGTCGCTGGAGGACTTTGCGCTCGACGGGAGCGAGTACGTGGAGCTTCTCCGCAAGCTCATCAGCGTCTCGGTTCGTCAACCGCCACCCGCCTATTTCTTAAAGCGCATACCCCCTCTCTAAACCGCGTCCTTCTCGTAATAGGAAAAAGTGCAAAATGCGCCTGGGCTGGGCCTCATCCCGCAGGAAAACCTCGCCTCGGACTTCGTGCTCAAAGAGCTGGCCCCGTTCAGCAAGGACAAGGGCGGAGACTTGAGTGTGGAGCGCGTGGAGTTCGTGGCGGGGCGTGGCAACGTCATCATCAAGTACCAGCCTCCCTCGGCGAGGGACAAGACGCTGGCGCTGGTGGGCGCCCACATGGACGTGGTTCCGGCCAACCCAGAGGGCTGGCAGAGGGACCCCTTCACCCTCACGGTGGAAGGAGACAAGCTCTACGGACGCGGTACCACGGACTGTCTCGGTCACGTGGCGCTGTTGACACGTAAGGGAGCTTGCTATGGTGGTGGTACAGTGTTGGTTGATGAGTTTCGCTTTGTTTGCAGTGTTGTTTAAGGAGCTGGCGAAGCAGAAGGTGCCGCTGAAGACGCAGGTCGTGTGTGTGCTGATTGCGTCCGAGGAGAACAACGAGATCCCGGGTGTGGGCGTTGAGGAGCTGATGAAGTCCGGCAAGATTGACTTCATCAAGAACGGACCGGTGATCTGGGTGGACTGCTCGGATAGTCAGCCGTGCATTGGCACGGCGGGCGTGATCACCTGGCATCTCAAGGCGACGGGCAAGCTGTTCCACAGTGGCCTGCCGAATTTGGGGATCAACGCCATTGAGCTCGGCATGGACGCGGTCACGAAGATTCAGGAGCGCTTCTACAAGGACTTTGGACCCCTGCCGCAGGAGAAGGAGTACAACTACTCGTGTCCGTCGACCATGAAGCCGTTGCGCATTGAGTCGTCCACGAACGGCCTCAACCAGATGTACGAGCCTTGAATTGTCATGGAGTTTCTGAAATGTGCTGGTACTGATGTGTTAATGTGTGTGTGTGTCGGGGGTGTTGCTTCTTCGCAGTCCGCCCTGGGTGAAGATGTCGGGTGAGGTTCGGTTGTCGCCATTTTACGACATGGAGGACGTAAGTAGCCACTTGTTTCGTTGGTTCTGAAAAAGGATTTCAAGTTTAATGCGCTGATTGTATTTTACACTACGCTACTGCAGTTGATTGCCAAGGTGCAGTCGTACGTTGCCGACCTGAACGCTGACATCACGCAGCTGGAAGGAAAGCGCGGCCCCGTGTCAAAGTACACGCTGCCCGAGGAGAACTGGAACGGCAAGCTGGAGGTCACATTCAGGAAGAAATACTTAGAGGGGATTGCGTGCTCGCTCGACTCTGTTGGCTACAAGTCCATGTACACCGCCATTGAAGATGTACTCGGTGAGGCTAAGCCGTTCTCCATCAGTGGCAGGTACGAGAGTTTGTCATTGTATTGTTGTGTTCTTCTCATACGTTTGGATACTCACGGTACTCGATGCAACAGCCTGCCGCTCGTGCGCGACCTGCAGCGCTCCGGTCTGGACCTGACACTCGTGGGCTTTGGCAAGAGCGCGGTCTACCACGGCGATAACGAGTACTGCCAGCTGAGCGACATGAAGGACGCCATGAAAATCCTGGCGCGCACCATCGCGAACGTGGAGGCCGCCAACTCATCCGCCTGAGCTGCCACGTCTGCATGTTTCACGAACCCAACTCTAGTGTCTATCACAGGAGGCTGGCCTCTTTGTGAACTGTCACTTCAAACGCCTGCTCCAACCATTTCAACGCACTAACGAAGCTCACCGTGCCGCTGACCCAGCTCGTCACCATGCGCTGAACTACCGATAGCGTGATTTTTCAGCAAGTTGTCTACAGCATCATTGGCGTGGCGTTCTTGCGTGGATACTGCATCTGAAATCGCTGACCCAGCTGCGTTTGTCCATTTCTCCATGTTGATCAACAGTCTCTTGCAGCCTTGTATTTTTCACGGTGAGCTAGCTCTGCCTGAGACATAAGACCAACTCCAAGTGGGGCTCTTCGCGCAATACGTGCAAACGAACGGAGCTACGATTACAGTTGAAAGCGAGGTCCAGCTAGCGTATTTCATCTGAAATGCCATCAAGTTAGGCACAAAGATACCATCAGACACCAGTGCGTTCATCTCCCGCAACGCATTCGCTGCTACCAACCGACTTCGCACGTGAACACATCGGACAACGAGTTGAAAGCGTCGTGGAGCATGTCAGCCTGGTCCATTGCATTCCGTATCAGCCACACACAGGCAGGGAAAAGGTTGACACTTGATAGACACCAC
>JAGDFM010000625.1:0-17761 GCA_019155715.1 Phytophthora pseudosyringae
GTTTCCCGACAACTGTTTCTTCGGCGAGAATCCGGACTTCTCCATCAAAATGTCCACAAACGCAGGCAAGTACTGGAACAATGAAGTGAAGTCTTTTCGCTTCTTTCCCCGTCACGATTTCTCCAAATGCTTTGGTCAGGAGAAGGAGGTACGCATGGAGCACATCAATTTTGTCATTTTCAATGACTTTCGATGGCTGCTCATAGTGACGCGCTCTCATTATTTTGTCGACATCGTTGAACGACACGTAAGAGTACCCTGTGGACGACTCACCAGCAGAGTTGACCTTCGCTCTTTTGTTCCGATCGAGGTATTCGTTCAGTTCTTCCCATCTCTTCTTGCGAGCGGGATGGGGTTCACGAAGAGCGGCGGCAGCTACTGATAGGCGTTGTCCAGGGACCACCACCAGCACGTGGATTTGCCTCGACTTTGGAGCGCGCCCTTTCCGTTTGGTCATGTTGTTAGCTGTCAACACGTCCTCAACTGTCCACGTAGCCTTCATCTTCTCGCCATCGATCACGGTTTGAATGTCTTGATGCGTCTTTCCTTCTTCCAACTCCAGCGCAGCAGGATCATCGTCCGGCAGCCACGTGTCGCCCTTCGTCTTCGCCAGGAAGAGCTGCAGCTGGTCGGCTCGCCCAGTGTACTTCAGCTCGTCTGCGATCGCCTTCTTCAAGTGACCGACGGACAGACTCGCGTCGATGTCCACAGGAAACGCACTCCCGGCCGCACCAACGACAGCACAGAACAGAGTCACCATCTTTGCTCAAGTCGGCAGATTCTCGAATGAGAAGGGAGGGAGAGAATTTTGGTATCGTACCTAATCGGGAAGTGAAGGCGTGAAGAAACAATGTCACATAAATGTAGCCCTACCTCACGTGATTCCAACCAATGGTGAGAGGTTTTCAGCTGCAACGGATGCTCCTTCCGCTCTCCCCTGATCCAGCAGCCGCGTCGATGAAACCAGCACCTGGGCATTAGAAAGCGGTTAAACCTGTCTACGAACACTCCTGAAGCGTTGGGTGCCTGCTCGAGCTCTCAGCTGGTCGCGAGGTTGCGTCGATGAAACCTCTATCATCGCATTAAAAACGCTTAAACCTATGTAAAATAAAGCTAAGAAAAAAAACCCACTGCGTAAGGTGCTGCTCTTCACTACTCACGTATTTGAGTTAAGGTCATAGTTGGGGTTGAGATGGCACAGATTCTGCAAGGGGGAAAGCTGTATGATGCGTTTGGGCACGATTATCTGCATGTAGGAGACTTGGCGGCTCGCCCAAACCAGTACTAGGAGTATTCGGGGGTGATCCCAATTATGGCGATGGCGAGCATGCTAAAACAATGAGTTGTGACATTGTCCTCGGATGGAATTTATGTGGTTACTCCTGCAGATTTAACTTCTTTGGTTGACTTCCCTGTGGTCGATGAACCTGTTGTCATTTATCACTGCGCGGCGGGTCGTGTTGGCGAAGACGCTTCCGTCGGTGCTCTCACTCACTATGCCGCGGTGTGCTTTGCCAACGATGATGCGAGGTGCAGCTTTGCCGACTCGCTTCGGAGAAGAAGCGCGGCAATAGCCGATCAGAATGAAGTCGCGGATAGAAGCCTTTCAAACAGTGTTTGCTGATGAGAAGGTTGGGTCTTCAGGTAGCGAGGCAACAGAAGCAAGACCGAAACTCGAGATTAAAAGGCACTACCAGCCCAATCCTCTACATGTAGTACCACACTGTACTATTAGGATAAAACATATTAAGGGGACGTTGAGCACTCAAAAAGTATGTGATTAGGCAAGTGGAAACAACACGATTACAACCATTGATACACCATCGAATAAACGCAACCTATAGCAACCTCAATGCTAAGTACTTGCAGTGTTGATGTGCTCATGGCATTCCGTCACTTGAAAATGCGCGACATAAAGACGGACGTGATCCAAAACGTTTTGGTGCGTGATCACCGCAGGCTTTAATCGGAACCTGCGTCTTGTCTTCGTCAGGATCGTGAAGAAGAAGCGCAATATAGCAAACTGGCAATTGCTTATTCACGAATGGCTGCGCAAGCTCCCAAATAATAGCTTCATCGCACTTGTGTGTGGTTGCCTTCGTCAGCTGCAGGAAGCAAAACCGTACCGCATCGATTGTTTCACACAGACTGGTTGCGGGGATCCAGTGGTCCATCGTGAAAGGATTTGCAGCCCAGCTCTCCATCACTGTTACGCATTCCGTTTTGTTTCCACCTTCGAACTTGACGAGGTGAGATCGAAAGGACTGTATTCCTTGGCGAATTCCGAACTGACAGCTAATCAAACGACTCTGCTTCTCTTTGAGACCAGCAACGCCTCACGTCTTCTTCGAAAGTAGCGATCGCTCGTGCTAGTCCTTTTCTAAAGAAGCAGCCAAGCAGAAGCTGGCTACTATAACCAACGCAGTCGAAAGGCATTCCACAGGCCGCATTTGCGTGTGGTCGTCAAGGGGGCGGAGGTCTATGGCTCGGGATCGCGACTAGTAGCAGCGATCGTGATGCCGTGCCACTGAAACTGGGACCTGCTCGATTACCAGTAGTTACCGTGCGTTGTCATATAGTGCCTGCGCATTAGGTGAGAAGAAGTCAGCCCAGTGCGTTATCATCCCCACGCGGCCCGTTACTATGGAGTCGAGACAATGATCTGGCAGCGACTTGCTAACGCGATTCCTGAGCGTAGCCAAGTTGAAGTTATGATACGCTCGGTTTGTTAAACCAGCAGAGAGCTCTTATGCACGAGTGCTTTGAGCCGTACCTCATCAACAGCACACCACGCCACATCGGCCACCATGAAAGTATCCACCAGCCTCACCGTGTCTTCGCGTCGAGTTCGGCACTATTTTTTTCAAGCGACCTGAGCCTCACGTTCGCATACATGTAATAACGTCTACTGTCCTATCCTATCCTGCCTGCCGATTCAATTCATCGATACCGTCGACCGACCGACTAACAAACAGCAGTTATAATAACTATCCGCCACCGACGAAAATCTAGCTGCCTGTCGATGTCACGACCGCACAAGATGATGTATCCCGACGATCCGGTCGTCGGCGCGCTGTGATTCGCCCGTTCCGTCCAATCCGAGCTCTCGTTTCTTAATCCTGGGAAATAATTCTCAGGTCGCACTTCACTTCCGTCCAAGTCGCCGCCACCTTGACGCCGTTCATTTCTAAAGCGTTCGCCCGGTAGAAATGGAGGAGCACATCGTGGAGCGGATCCGCCAGCGCGTGCTGCTGGAGGCGTTCAGCCTGGAGCCCGTGGCGACGCCCGCGCCCTGTCGAGCCGCGTGGCCGCAGTGGACCGAGCAGGACTCGCAGCAGGTCCGGCTGCGCGTGCTCAGCCTCAACGCCTGGGGTACGTACCATTTAGAAAAAAGTGATAGAAACGTTAGACAAACTAAACAGAGGTTGGCACGTGCATTGCTGTAGGTCTCCCGGTCGCCCCCAAGTGCACGGAGCGCGCGGCCGAGATCGCCAGCGCCATTTCTAACGACTACGAGCTCGTGGTGCTGCAGGAGATCTGGCACCTGCGCGAGCGGAACCTCGTCATTTCTAAAGCCCAGCAGAGCGGCTTCCACTACTACCACTACTTCAACTCGGCCGTGGGCTTCCCGTTCCCAATGGGGGCCGACGCGTTCGGCACGGGGCTGCTCGTGCTGTCCAAGTTCCCGGTCTCCAGCGCGCTCTACCACTCGTTCAGCCTCAGCGGCCGCCCCTACGCGCTCCACGAGTCGGACTTCGTGGCCAACAAGGGCGTGGGCCTGCTGCGCGTCGAGACGCCCGCTGGACAGATCGACGTGTACGTGACGCATCTGCTGGCCAACTACAACGCGGGAGGCAAGCCCGGGCCAGGAGATTTCTACCAATGGCACCGCACGGGCCAGAGCTACGAGCTCACGCAGTTCATCTCGGCCACCAACAGGAACAAGCTCACGATCGTGTGCGGAGACTTCAACTCGTCGCCGGACTGTCTGGAGCTGAAAGTGCCCAAGCAGCTGCTGTGTCTGCGAGACGCGTACACGGACACGAACGATGGCGACGGACTGACGTTCGCGTCGCCCGACAACAAATACTCGCACGGGGAGCACCCGATGCGGATGGACTACGTCATGTACAAGATCGACAAGCAGCCCAAGGGCGCGTCGGACTGGCATCTGGTGGGGAGCAGCATTTTCAAGGGCTTCTTCACCGATGCGCGGGGCGACAAGACCCCGCTGTCCGACCATTTCGGCGTCCGAGCGGAGTTCGTCTTCAGCAAGCCCCGACCGCATAGCTGCGAGCAGCACGAGGGCTACGACGTCGTGTCGACGGACGAAGTGGCGTCGCCCACCGCGGCGGGAGTGGCGGTCGAGCGCTCGTGCTCGACCACGACGTGCTCGCACTGCGACGAGAACGGCATGGAGCAGAGCGAGGAGGACAAAGCCGCCGCGGACGCTGCGTGCCTGCAGGAGGTGCAGAACGTGCTCTTCGTCGGCCGCAACGAGGCGATCGCAGCCCGCCAAACTCGGCTGTGGCGGGCCGTGGCGTTCTTCGTGGCGGCGCTGGCGGTGTTTGTGACCCACATGACGTCGATCGTGGTGTCGAATTGGTCCTGGGTCGCCGTGCTGCTCCTCGGCATGGTCAGCGTGACCGAGTACGTCCTGACCTTCTTCTTCCTGACCTTCGAGTGCTCGACGTTCACCGAGCTCATCAACCAGGTGCAGCTGCACCTCCACCTGCACGCGCATCGGACCAACGGGATGGTCCAGGCGAAAGCGGGCAAGTGATCAACAACGAGTGGGGGTGTTGTGTAGAATGAGCGATAGACGCACGTTGTGGACGAACAATGAACTGAAAAGCTTGTCAAAAGTATCTTTGAAGCACTTCTGACTACCAGCGCCTGCACTTCAAGCAAAACCAACAACCTGCCGCCGCTGTTACGACCACCTGGCGCTGCAGCTGTGCCGTCGACGAGACCCCGAGGTCCGTAGCGCAAGGCCAGAAGGCGGGCGACAACGCGAACGACGCTGGTTGTGGCAGCTACTGGCTACAGTGTAACGAAAAGCACGCAAACACCTTCAAAAGAGTGGGTGGCATCACCGCAATGACTATTACAGTCCATACGTGGCACGGCATTGTGGCCCATGAACGGCTGGACGCCCAGCAATCGCGGTGTTGTGTTCGACTAAGCCATCGATCTTGATCGACTCGTGACCGAACGGAGCAGGCAGATAGACCCCAGACCGGCTAAGACTTGCAGCACTTCGTCCTCACACCTCTGTCTCAAGGTCATCAATGAGTTGGCATGTTTGCGAGCACTCGAGGAAATTCCAGCGCGGAGGCGACTGGCATCTGCCGCCGACATAAGAAACCATACGCTCTCTCCGACCCATTACGTATCCGGATACGGCGCCGACTACAAACTTAAGAATGCTCCACCCAGCACATACATGTACTAATTCAAAGCTTTCGACGGTCATTTTTGCGTATTGATCGTGCTCCACGGCTTGGGGGTCGGCAGGTTGGTGGTCTCCGATATCCGCGAGCCATTTTGATCTTTTGCTGCTCACGGACGACACGACGACGCTCGCAGTGTCTGAGTCGTTTTCGCGTTGCCGCCGGGCCAGGCGGCTGGGCGCTTCGAGCCCGGGAAACAGCCGTCGCCAGCGTTCGCCACAGATGCCCGCGTGACTGTCGTATTGGCTGGCAGTCAGGCAGTCTTTCGTGGCTCGTAGCGGAGCCCGATGGATTCCCGGGGACACATGGTATGCATGCTTGGTTCTGTAGTTTACCCATACCGCTTGAGGCGGACCGTGCTCAAGTGGAAGGCTCAAGTATTTTCGCTTTCGACGTTTGTGGCCCAAGCGCACACACTGCCTGCCCCTCGGTAGTACATTGACCCTGCGCGCCGTTCGTGCAGACTCACAACCCAATTCAAACCATGCCCCGTCGAATGAAATACTCGCCGCACCTCGTCACCATCTCCGAGACGGCGACCATCGCGTCTTTGAGCAAGGAAAAGGAGCCCCACAGTGCAGACGCTAAGGGGGACGCCGCCTCTACTCACTCAAACGATGCGAGGATTGAGCGATCGCACTCGGCACCCCCCGAAGCGGAAGCTGCGGATCGAAGCATGCCTATGACGGCGCCCAAGCGTGGTCGTTCCCTTTCGGCCAAGTGCCTGTCGCTCCACAGTCTCAGCAAGCCCCACACAAACACGGAGACGCGAACTACGTCCCCGACCGAAACGGACGAGCAGCCTGCATCTCCGAAGACGACCCTCAAGAGGAGCAACAAGTACGGGCGCTCGAGTCTGCACAGTGCCGTTCGAAGGGGTGACAAGCAAGTGATCAAGGAGATCCTCCAGACGGAGCCGGAACTCCTGTACCGATCCGACAACCGAGGCAACCACCCGCTGCACTACGCCGCGAGTCCGAACGTCCCGGAGGGATTCACGATCGTTTACATGCTGCTGAAGGCTGGCGCGTCCGTGAACGCCTTGAACGACCGACAACAGACGCCGCTGCTGATCTCCGTCATCTCAAACGACGATGACGATGACAAAGTACCGAGGATCCTACTCTTCCACCACGCCAAACCCGTGATCAAGGTCACGGATGATCTCATGCTGGCGCAGTACGCCTCTTCTCGGGGACTGCACAAGATCGCAGCTGCAATCCGTGAGTACATGTGAAAAAGAGGGTTTTCTTCTCGGTTTGTTAGGCACGCGGATGCTGCGACTGCGACTGGAAGCAGCTAAACTGGTAGTTAGTTGAATGTTTCGTGCCGTAAGTGAAGTGTAGTTTATTCAAGAACTTATAAACAAGTTGGAAACGCCCTGCTCGATCGAAGAGCAGGGCGGAAAGCTTAGTCATCACAAGGCTCGTGTCTATCTTTTCTTCTCTGGGTGTAGAGTAGCACGAATAGAATATATATATCTTCTCCATTGATTCTCTTATCACTTGTACTTAGTACTTCTGAAGTATTCTTCTTGAACGGACGTCTTCTTTGTTGAGTGAGGAAACTTACGCAAGTCCCATTCGATTCGATTCATAAAACCTCCTTCCTCGTTTTAAGCAGAGGCAGCCGGCGTCAATGGAGTCAAAGGGGCGACTTCAACGTCCAGGCCGCCCTTGACTGGAGTGGTAAGAGAGAACTCGTACGTGATCCTCCAGGGATCCTCGACGGTCTTGATATCAAACTTACTGAATAGAGTGGCCAAGGTCATCTTGATCTCCATCATGGCAAACTTCTGACCGATGCACACGTGCTGGCCCGAACCGAAGCCGCTGAACACGTACGGAGAGAGCACGCGAAGCTTGCCGGTGTCGGGGTCAATCATACGCTCGGGCTTGAATTCCAGGCAGTCTTCGCCCCAGGTTCGCTTGTTGCGCGCGTTACAGTACGACGAGACCATCAACGTCTGTCCCTTCTCGACAAACGTGCCATCAACCAACGTCGTGTCCTGCATGGCCTCACGCACGATGAACGCCGTGGACGGGTGAAGACGCATGTTCTCCTTCATCACGGCCTCCAGGTACACCAAGTCGCGGAGCTGGTCCTGCGTCGGCACCTTTACGTCGCCAGTCAACAGGCCCGGAAGCTTCTCCTCCATCTCCTCGCGGATCTTCTTCAGAACCTCCGGGTACCGGTTCATGTTGACAATGAACCAGCACATGTTGTCGGCGGTCGAGTCCTTGCCGGCAAACGCGAACGACATGACCATGTCGCGCATGATCGTGGCGTCATCGTCCTTAATGCGGATGTCCTCCGTCTGCCGGAGGTTGCTCTCCATGAAGAGCGAGATGAGGTCTCTCGCCACCACCTTCTCGCCCTTGGCCGCCATCTCCGCCTTCCTGTTCATGGACTTGACTATGACATCGTTGATGAAGTTCTGGATGATCGTGTTGTTCTCCTTGAAGACCTTCTCCCAGCCAACATTGAGGAATCTCTTCAACCTCCAGAGCCACATGGGCGACTGGATCCGCACGCCGAAGGCCACGCACGCCCTGTTAAAGGCCTGGAGGAACTCGTGGTCCTCCTCGCGGTCCGGACTGTTCTTGAGCGTGTCCAGCTCGATGGCGAACGCGATCTTGGCAATGACGTCCATCGTGAAGTGGCTCAGCTCCTGCTTGGCGCCGAACCGCTGGTCCCGCTTGGAGTAGACGCCCAGCACATCCAAGAACACGTGCAGCTTCTCACGGACAGTGGCCTCCATCACGTCCTTCATCATCTGCATGGAGAACAAGTGGCTGGCCGTCTTGCGGTGGTAGAACCACAGATCTCCGTCCGTGATGACCATGCCGTTCCCGAACAGGTCGTAGCTGATGTACTGGCCCGTGGGCCCCCGCAGGAACACGTCGTCCTGCGTCTTGAGCACGTCCTCGAACATCTCGGGCGAGGACAGCACGATGTTGTCCGGACGGCCGGGGATCGCGAACATCCACGGGCGGTTCTCGAACTCGGTGGACTGTTCGTTCAGCCAGTCGTGGAAGCGTTCGACGTTGCCGCCGGCGTCGAGGATGTTCTTGAGAATGGGGAGCGTGGTCTTGGGCATGGGCGGCAGCTTCCGCGCTTCGGTGGACTTGCTCTTCCTGGAGTTGTGGAGCAACAAGGACAGTCCCAAGCTCACGACCACTGCAGCGGCAGCGGCGACGGCCACGTCGTTGTGGTCACCGATCAGCTCCGAGACGGATTTCATGGCGAGTGCTTGGTGGTTTCTTGTCCAACTTGGCGCCTGGAATTCCGATGGGCTGGACGCGGTTGAAACAGCTCAAGTGAGACTTGGAGAGGGAACGCCATCGATAGCGGAGACCTCCCGTGCCCAGATGCCGCCGACGTCAGCATGGAGAAAAGGGCCACGGGAGTGTGGTAAATTGGCCACCGGTTGGACGCTTTGGAGCTTCCCTCCGCCCATTCTGCCCAGCTTCCCGTCGTCCATAATTATTGTACTGAGGATGTTGAAGCCACGTCTTCACTACTGTAGCATCATCGGAGTAGGAGTTCCTGTTGCAGTGGTGTCGATTCGCACGCATACAGTGACAGTCGGCGGAGGCCCGCCATGTCACCCAGCTCTCCAGATCTTCGTAGGCGCCCCCAGAGCCGTCCATGGAGCCGCTTCATAGACTGAGCTTACGTTCTTATTCTCTCACACTACCCAAACTAAGGACTCCATTCATTACTCAATTTTAGCTACCCAAATTTATTTTTGCAGGTGTTTTGCCGACTGTTTTAGAGCTCTAAAAAGGAAACCTCTATTCTAAGTGTGTGTCATAACAAAGCCACCCGGATACAAACCGTTGGCTAAATCGACCATTTTGGACTAGTGATGTCGACGTTATGGTTTTTGTTGTAAGTAACGTTATTTTGTTTACACCTGGCTCGAGCCAGGAGTTCAGTTAATATCGCGCGGTACCACGTGGATATACGGCCTGTTCATTGGCCCAGACTGAACCAATTACAGACAGAAGTTTCTTGAAAATGGGAGATCCCACAAATAGCTTTGATTGGATTCCCACAAATGGATTGCTGGTCGGAGGGAACATCCATGCTGGTCGGATGGAAGCGGTGCGTTGGTCGGACGGAAGCTAGTAGCATTACGCTACAAGCGTACATGTATTGCAACTTGCTTTGCAGTCTCCTAGTAGAAAACTTATATCCATGGCGTCCTCTCGGGACTCACATCGTCCACGTGACGTCGATGCTATCAAAAAGTTATTCTACGAACCCTCGTAGCCATGCAACTGAATCTTGCCCTCGATACAGTGCGTACTGAACACCCTTATACAAATACACTTAGAACATCGTCGAGCAGTACTGCCTCATAGCGAGTGTGCGCAGCGCAGGTTCATGGTGATCGGCTGCAACACACGAGTGATATCGACACCACAACAAAAAGCACACTGTGAGCGCCAGGTTCGTTCAGAATCAGCAGATGACGAACGTGCTAGGTTGTCGACGACACAAAACCGCAAAAATCTGTACTCAAGCTGGCTAAAAGCGATGATCGCCACGAACTCCAGCGATGCCTGGGACACTGTACAGTACAAGCTGGCGCCGCGCTACTTGTATAGCGTTTCACATGCGTCCATGAACAGGATCTGCGAGGTCAACACCAAAAACAGCACACCCAGGAACACCTAGACGTTCACTGGGTTTACGTTCGATGGCCATGATGGCACGGGCCTCGAGGAACAGCATCGTGACCACCTTATCCAGGTGTTCTATGCGTTGTCACAGAAAAGCGACTGGCGGATCTCCGGCATCGGGTTGATGTCGTGCTCACGTTTTCCAGTATCTCCGAGTCATACGAAGCCGCGGTGACACAACAAGGCAGCGGCGCCTTGTACTTGTGCTGCTGGTTCATTTCCAAGTTCAAGTTGTAGTCGGTTACGTCGAGCTCGGGCCGGCACTTGATGTCTAGACTCTTAAAGTGACCTACTCTGCTCACACTGACCATGGTACATGACCTCACCCTCGTACAGGATGACCCCATCATCAAACAGTTCAACATCTCCAGCGCTGGCTGCAGCAGCGTGATCACCACACTGCACCAGCTCCTTCACTCAAGCTGCATGCCGCGGTACTGTCGAGGCCCATGTCGACCTCGTCCATGAGCGTCGTACACTTCATGCCGAGACTGATCTCGCCATTCGTCACGGCCTTGTGGTCACCGCCAAACGCACAGCGCATCATCCCAGTGTCCACGATCGAGTTCTCCAGACCGATCTATTGCATGTCATCGTGCCTTGTCCTTCTCGGCTCCCCCCACCCGACAGGTATGCGCTTGTGGCATGAAGCGCCAGAAAATATGTGTTTGCTTTTACAAAACTATGTGTACTACTATGACGAAACTACAAATAGAGCACCGCGTTATTTCTCGTTATCTTGACTATCTTAACTCAGATAGCGCTATCTCCATGTTACAACGTCGACACCACTATTTTGGACAAGCCTGTCGCCAAAACCGACGCCTTGCCAGTCTTCTTCTCAAGGCCAACGACCGCGGACCGAGCCCGAAAGCGAGGTTAGCAGTGCCACCTCGCGCGCGGTGCTGATGAAGGCGCTGAGTAGGCACTGACTGCTGCTGCTGTTGCCATTGACGTATGTCAGGTCGTCGTTGTTGCGCTTTGGTTGCTGCTGTTGCCCAACCACGAGCACCAGGATCGTTCGACACAAGTTCTGTGGCTATTATAATTTTATTTTATTGTTCTGCAGGGAGAACAATCTACTGGATCGTCTGCGCGTCGCGTACAATTTGGCCCTCGTTTGGCGTTTGCGGTTGGTACTGCCGCATTGGTGGCCGTGGTCGTAGTTGTAGCCTCGACAAGCTCGGTACATATACACGAATCGTGAGCGGGCTGGAAACACTTGTAAGCTCGTAAGCCTTAGTTAGCACCTTTCTACTCATGTTCATGTCACAGTTGAGAGCCCCACACATCGTACTGGTAGAGATGTTCACTAGATCTGAAAATGCATCGCTTAGGAATGCCTGAAGTTCCTCTAGATAAAATGTTGGGTTCTCTTTCACAGAAGAAAGAAATAGACTATACCAGCGCAGTAGCGTTTGCACTTTCGGCCCAAAAATGTAGCTTACGTACCCAACGCCAATCCCGTACAAGTGCAGGAAGAAGATGGCGCGCCAGCGAAAGTCGCCGGAGTAAACCATCGCTCTTGTCGTTGGCTGCGCGAAACGTAGTTTGAGGACAAATTGAGGTAACTAAGCCAGTTGGCGTGGGAGATAATTGCGCTAAATCCGTCGTTTTTGCACTTTAACCCCTCAAACGCGAGGGCCTGGACCGTCCACGTTATGTCGGAATTCGTGTCGTGGACCGTACACGTTAAAAAAACTGACGTGATGTTTGTAAAGAGTCCTACAACAATTCAATGGACAAGGGGTTGGGTTTTTACCCGATCCTTCTTGGGTTAGGTGCGAGGAACAGAGTTCGACCCTTATAAGATCTCGCAAGAACGAGTGTGTCGCAGGATCCATGCAGATCCATTATGAGTTGTGGAAGGTAACCGCCGCGTGTCACTCAACCGGCCCTCACTTTCAGATTCGCCCCCTGCCGGGCAGATGGGTTTCCGCGTGAGCTGGCAGAAGCTCCGGAAGGAGGGATGGTGGTCGTCGAGGCCAACCGGCCTCTCGAGTGACTTCACGTACATCCAGCCAGGGAAGACTAAGAAGGATACGCGCGGCGTCGATTACTTCGTGGGAGAGCAGGAGCTCATGCGCTACCTCGATCGCGTCCACCTCAGTGGTAAGTGCAGTCTAATCCACAACGCCTATCTTTGTCTGACCGCTTGTGTGAATGGCTAGCTGCGGTCGAATAGCAACGGAAGGCGCGTGAGCAGGCGAAATCGGCGCTGCCTTTCGTGCTGTTCGCTGCTCCATCTGCGCAGGACCCGCCCGGAGTCCAAGCCGCCGCCCCTGCTGCGCAGACCCACTTGCCGTCCAAGCCGCCCCACCACGTCCGAGTGCCGCTCGCCACGCCGTCGTTCAACTAGCTCGGGCACGCGCTCACCAAGCGCAAGTCGAAAAGCCGCTCGGCGCCGATCGAAATCGAGCAGCGGCGAAGGTACCGGTTGTACCGTGTCTGGCGCATGGTGCTCTATGTACTTATCATGTCTGTCGTGGTATCGTGTTCTTGCAGACAAGATAGCGCAAAAACCACGAAATCTAGCGCCAGCCTTCAGCGCGGGGACCGAGCAAGGGTCGCCTCAGAGCACGGATCAGTTGCTGTCGGATGACGAGCGTCCAGGCGAGACTGCAGTGGGTCCGTATGTTGTATGTACAAGATATGTGGACACGATATCGATGTTAACATGGACCCTCGCTATTTGGAGGTGGAATACTTGACTCGGACAGGCAAAACGACGACGGCAACTACACGTGGGACGATGAGCCGCCACTGGAAGACGAGGAACCGGAGCTAGACGGAAGAGGGCCGGCCCCGCCTGGGCCACTGTTCGATCGAGCGCTGCTGGCTGCTGTCGGTGGCGTTGGCAGCATCTCCAGCGGCATGATCGACGCGCAAGTTGTCAAGGCGACGAGCACAAACGGCTGGTCGGTGCCGGTAACGCACGAGCCTTACGACTACCTTCAGCAGCCTTACATGCCCCGCTACGATGGTGATCCCAGCGTGAATGACTTCTTCTCACCTAATGCGCAGGCACTATATGACAACGCACGGTAACTACTGGTAATGGCAGGTCCCAGTTTCAGTGGCACGGCATCACGATCGCTGCTACTAGTCGCGATCCCGAGCCATAGACCTCCGCCCCCTTGACGACCACACGCAAATGTGGCCTGTGGAATGCCTTTCGACTGCGTTGGTTATAGTAGCCAGCTTCTGCTTGGCTGCTTCTTTAGAAAAGGACTAGCACGAGCGATCGCTACTTTCGAAGAAGACGTGAGGCGTTGAGTCGCTGAGGTTGTACCGGGACGACTGTTGTGACCCCAGGTCCGAGGGCGGCAGCAAACCGAGGTGAAATCGAAAGGACTGTATTCCTTGGCGAATTCCGAACTGACTGCTAATCAAACGACTCTGCTTCTCTTTGAGACCAGGCCGCTTATCTACTTGCTAGCGAAGTTCAATGATAAATCAGGGAGGGACAGGGGTTCATATTCACCATTGATACGCATTGAACCGTTGATCCGATATGATCCTGGACTTTACAGTGGCGCGTACGGTCCGACGCCGAAGGCACTGGATGCGGCGGCGAACGCATCTGGAGCGTTTTTCTACTTCATCCAGCCACGCCTGTGAGAGGACATCGCTGAGACCAGCAACTAGTACTTCCAGGAGAAGCTGGACGAGCGAGCACAAGGGTAGTACGAGAAGCAAGTGGCGCGCGAGCGTAAGCGGCCCGGCTCCAAGAAGAAAACGGTCGAAGCGATCCGTAACGAGCTGCGGTCGCTGCCGGAGGGAGCTGTGCGTCTTCGTCGGGTTGCTGATTACTCGCGCGATCGTGCCAAATAAGGAGAAGCTTGAGAATCACTGGAAGACAACGGACGAGGGCAGCATCCCGCGCGGCTGCTTCGGGATATTCCTAACCAGGGATCGTATCATGCACTTGTCCAATCTGCACTTCAGCTCGAACGACGCGCAGGAGACCA
Organism: Phytophthora pseudosyringae; assembly: GCA_019155715.1. NCBI lineage: Eukaryota > Oomycota > Peronosporomycetes > Peronosporales > Peronosporaceae > Phytophthora > Phytophthora pseudosyringae. The sequence continues at coordinate 14,116 of JAGDFM010000625.1, forward strand.
GAACAGACCGCGCGTGGAAGCTACGGCCCGTCAACGACGCGCTCCAGGTGCGGTTCAAATCCGGGTACGTCGCGCCACCAGTCATGGCGTTCGACGAGGTGATGCTGCCTTCACGGTCGAGCTTCAACCGCATGCGAGTCTACATGAAAGATAAGCTGCACAAGTGGGACACAAATCTCTTCATGCTTTGCTGCTCCATGAGCGTCTACTGCATCCGGTGAGTAGGTGGCGTGCCTTTCGGCACGCCACCTTTTTTTTGTCGCCTAATTTTGGTTATCGTGGACCGGACATGTTACTGACTATCTTATCAAGTCTGGTGCAGGTTTGAAGTGTACCTGGGCAAGACGCAGCCGGACGACCAAGTCGACGTCAGGTCTGGCGCAGCCGCGGTCATCCGCAATCTGCGGGCTGTGTTCGGCACCAACACGTCTGCCAATGCATCGCCGGACATGCGCCTGATCGTGACCGACCCCCGCTACTACACGTCGGTCGCGCTGTCGATGCGGATGCTCACCATGGACTTCTACTCCATCGGTACCGTGATGACGAACAGGCTCGGCTTGTGCAAAACCATCGTCGACAAGAGAAAGAAGCGGCCTAACAATATCGACCGCGGGACGTTCACGGTGGCGGAGGCGTTGCAGATCCCCGGGATGACGATGCTGTGCTGGTGGGACAATCGTCCCGTACGCTTCCTGTGCACGGGCGGGAGCGTGCAGATGGATCGTGTCGCTCGCCGGGAGAAGTCTGGTGTTCAAGCGGAGGTCGCATGTCCAAGGGTGATTAAGGATTACCAGAATATATGGGCGGCGTCGACGTTCACGACCAGCTGCGCTTGCAAAGGTAAGCTCTGCTATCGTGAAGGTCCATGTTTGTGAAGTTCTAATCGTGGACTGGACATGATTCCAACAGGTACTCGCTGCAATTGGCCGTCAAGTACAAGAAATACTTCAAGTCGTTGTTCCTGGGCTTCCTTGACCTGGCAATCACGAACCCGTTCATCGTGTTCAACCGCCGCCGCATCAACGACGGCCTCGCCAAGCTCTCGCACATCAAGTTCTTGAAGCAGCTCCACCTTGAGCATTGCCAGCTCGGTGAGGCGGACTGGGCGGCGGTTCGCGACAGCCAGCGCTTCCAAGGGACCCCAACCAAGTCGATGCCACGGGCTGCAGCGAGGAAGAGCGCGCACACGCAGGTCCAGAACGATGAATGGCGGGATGCAATCAACAGCCAAGGGCGCAAGCGGAGAACGAGAGTGTACAAGGTTTGCTCTCTGCTCAAGGGTACGGACGACGCGCGCGGCGGCGATTCATCCGTCTACTGCGGTGCCTGCAAGCTCAAGACCTCTTCGAAGAACCCGAAGGCGACACGCGTCTATCTCTTCGAGAAAGTGCGCCATGCGCACGACGGCGTAGCCATGTCCTGCTTCGACATGTGGCACAAGGCCTGGCGCAACGGAACCGCGATGCCCAAAGCCGTGAACCGCCGGATCAGGGCGCGCACGCCGACGTTGGTCGACGCTTCGGGGTCGGAGGAGGAGGGCAAGCATGAGAGCGGCGAGATTGCGCACCGCTCTGGGAGCAGCGACTCCGCTTCGAGTGTGGGGGCGCACAAGCGGAAGCGCGCGCGGCGCGCGGCCAGCAGCGACGAAGCGTAACTATTGATGAGTGAGTACCATAATGAAGCAGTTGATTCTGGCTTTCTTTTTGATTTGAGTTCTCTATTGTTTTGATCTGCTGTGTGCCAGCTGTTGTCAACAGTAGGAGGGAAAAGGTTTAGTGGTGATTAGCATGCCCCGTGTTCACGTGCAAAATGTACACGTTTGGCAGCTTATCATGAAGAAGTCGTTCAGGATACTGACCAAGGTACAAGATAAGGAGAGTCGAAGGTCAGCGGGTTAGGTCAGAGCAGCGGCTATGACGCGCTCACTATAGCAACATATATGTAGATTTGTACCGAACCGCGAACTTCAAGGCTCATGTTAAGACGGCTAGGGTTTCGGGAGATGGTCGCACGGAAAACGGCTCGCGATTGAGGGGTTAAGAAACGCAATTATGGAGGATTTGACATTATTCAATGAGTAAAGGAATGGCGTCGCTGTTTTATGCTCCCATTTTACCTCTAAATGCATCACGTACGCTCTATAAATCCAGCAAAATCAATTTCCTTTTGCCAAAACGACTGCAAAGCATATAATCTAATGCACCTGTTATCTCAGATGTAGAAAGACATAACCCTACACTGCCAACGGGTAGATCACTGCTTATATTTTATGTCTGTGGTGACAAGCGTAAATTTGGGATTCTGAACTTGGTACACATACTTTTTGGATGGACCTGTTATAATATATGACTTGTTGACAATGAGCAAAACCATGGAATGTCGGTTGTGGGGCTAGCTGCAACATTCACGAGGTGAATGTTGCTTGAAGAAAGGTGGATAAAATCGGTTTGATACAACCTGCCTATAAATACAATAGGTTAAATTGTCACATCGCACACCCGCAGCTCGGCCATCGCGTGGGTGCGTGTGGCAGCTCGACTCAGCCCCAGCTCGAGCATGATAAAAAAAAACATGGTCGCCGTCAAGTTGTTGAGCACAGGTCCTCAGATTGACGCTTCGGATTTATATAAACCTACTGGTATGTCTGTACAAGAAGGGGAAAAGTAAAATGTCTAGAGAGAAAATAGGAAAGAAACATGTCTTGGGAACTACCAATGTTGACGGACTACTCCTAGCGTTTCACTAATAATTCGGGGGGAGGAATTAGTAAACATGAATATGTACTTCAGCTTGTCTGCCGATTATCGGCCAGTGCAAGAGGATGTCGAGGCCTCGCGCAGCAGGCGGCGTTCGGCAGCAACGGTCAGCTTTCGGGGCCTCCCAGGGCTTTTCCTCGTGCCGTACGCATTCGGATCGCCCAGAAAGACGTTGACCACCTTCCAGGAGCGACCGATACGCTTCGCGATAGCATTAGGCATTAGCGTTTCTTCGTTATACGCCAAGATCTGGCCCTTTCCAATGCCCGTCAGGGGTTTGCCTCTCCCCATCTACAAATGGCACATTTTTTAGCAGCGTTGACACAGAGACGTATGTTAGTTTCTCCCCCTTCCCGCCCAAACCAGTAGACACTATGGAACACTTTAGATTCGTCGCAATCAGTAGTTAGACCTACCTCGTCTATCTTTTCCGCGCTTTGTCTATCGAGCTGAAGGCAGATTTTGGGCTGGCTCTCGGCCCCTAGTTGTCGGATTGCAGCAAGCGACACCGCAAACGAACCGCAGCGATGCGCTTGTTATTGGCTAAAACGCCCGTTTTTATAGCTTTAGATTGGAAGAAATTATGTCCAAAATCAACTTTTCGTCTATCTTTTCCGCGCGCACTGTAGCAACAGTTGTTGTTGGCAAGGATCGTTACGAGTGAAAACTCAAAAGCAATAAGTGTTTACTTTTAAGCAAGGTATCATGACCTTCCTGTATTTGTTTAGTTCAGCAGTTGATAAAATCTCATAAATTTCAAAGGTGTCATGACTCAACATTCGTGAATGATTGATGGGGGCAAGTCAAACTGAATTTGTTTTCATTAATTAGGCCCCGTCGTATCCTTTCAATCGTCAGGTCATTTTCACAGTGCAATTCTCAGTTGA
>JAGDFM010000626.1:0-17755 GCA_019155715.1 Phytophthora pseudosyringae
TCTTGTTCTGCTGGCAGGAAGGCAACAACGCTAATGTGGAGAATTGGTCTGTAATTAAGGTATTGCGGTCTTCTGACACGACATGCGCATTGGTGGTTGACACGCGGGTCCGCGCACAATCTCATGGGTTTGATCGCATGCGGCCAAGTGGGACTCATGCTTGCGGAGATCGCACAAGTGTATTGATAGATAGATATCTGCTGCTGCTGAGCCAAGCATCAAACCGTAAGACTGAGGTACCGGTAACTGAACTGCTAGTGCGTCCATGCCTTGCGAGTACTACAAGCTAAAAATATCAGATTATTTAATATTTGGGCGTAGCCGGCTCGCTTGCAGCGTTTTTGGCATCCCTCGCTTTACTTGCAGTGCTTCGAACAACTTGATAATTTGTCTTGGCGAAACTGGCACGTGTTACTAAACCGAGATCCTGGGACTTGCGATCGGCCATGGTGTCCCTCATGGGTATGACTTGAAATACATTTACAGGTAAGGCATTGCTTTTTTCTACCAGCATTCTTAGCTGAAAGCGTCATTAAAATAAATCAATATTATACTTGGAGACAAATATTAATAATAAAAAGGTGCTACTGTTACCATTGCTAGAATTGAACTCAAATAATAATTCCAAGTAGGAAATAGGACGACATTGTAAAAAAAGCTTACGATTGTTTGCCACAGCCAAACTATGTTTTATTATTACCACATTAAATAAATCACGCGCCCGCTTGGTTGTGCATGATCCTCGAATGGGGCATGAAAACAGCCTCTTAAGCTCGGGAGAAATGTTGATCTGTTTTTAATGAAATCTTGTTTTAGAGTGAGTAGAAGCGGACCAGACGATCACTTCGTGCAGGAAACAAGCCACACCTGCTGTTAGCACTAGCCCTTAAGCTCGAAGTCGACGCGTAACTTCTTCATCATTACTTGGGTATTTCGAGATGTTCTCGTTAAAGAGCCGCTTAATCCAGTTTGTGAATCGACTGCACTTCTTCGTCCGGCCGTCTGAGACGCTGCCCGTGTTCATCAGCCCAATGTTGGAGTCGGTGTCGTCCACGTACCCCCCCCCTTTTTTGACAGGGGTGTGTCGGTTTCGTACCCCCTCCTGATGGCTTGTCTCCCTCCTCCTCCTCCGGCGGTTCCTCCTCCACCGCCACCATGCCCTCCACCGCCTCTTCTTTCCTCAAATTCCGCGTTATCATCAGACAGCTCGGGAGTGGCTACGTGAAGGATCGAATTCGATTTTGCTGTGGTTGTCTCGGTGATCTCGTTGGCGGCAGTTGGAATGCCATTGCTGACAGCAGTCAAGCCGATAGCGACGGTCGCCACGAGATGGAGCAGGCGCATATTTCTTGTTGACTAAAGTACTCGGACGGACACTCGCGAGCGCAAATTGTGGACTGAGGCTGGATGCCAACGGGATTCCTGTTACGAAAAAGGCGCACTCACCGGTTGCTTTGCAGTTGATGGTGCACTCCTTGTCGAAAAGGAGGTTATATCCGCATCACATCACGAGTTAATAGCGCGACGCATCCGAATTTGATTTCCGGGATTGCGGTGTACCGGAAGATCGTCGAGCGCTATGTCGTGTCAGAATGAAGCTATCTCAAAGCAAATATTTGAGCTGCTAACATATCCTGCTATGAGAGATATTATCTCTCGCTAATAGTCATTCTGCGCGTATCGCCATTGCACCCGTGGCAAAGCTCGCTTCCCGGTGATTAATGCATATTAATACTTCACAAAATTAAGATACATGCCAAAAACTAGAGTTGTTTGCTTTTCCCTAATCGAGCGAGTCTCGGTCATCTCGGTCTTCGTCGCCACCACACTATATCGTTTGCACCCCGCAGTCTGCCAGTGATCATCCTGAATGGGGGCAGAGGTCTGTGGCATACTGACAGTCAGTTCTCACCGCTAGATCAGCAGGAAAGGTTCGTCGTGGTATCTTCCGTCTTTTAGTTCTACGAGCGTATACTATGGCGTGGATAGGAGGATCTCGGTCAACGGAGAAGGCGTTGTGGTGAGACCGAAAGAAGAGCTTGAATTGGAATTCCAAGCTGGCGCAGACTTCGAGCACTGACTCCCTCTTCAGGTGTGATTTCTTAAACACTTCAAAGTGTATTCATTGTATTGTGCCCCGTCATGCACGTCGCTTTCACCTTGCCGTAAACGTCAAAGCCGACGAGAGTGATAGCCGGCGTGCACGTCTTCCCGTTGACCACCTGACCCTGACGACTCCGCAGTTGCACTCACCAAGCACTAACCAAGGCGAAGGAGAAGCTATATAATATATATTGTAGGCTGGGGATTGACCGGCGAGTGTATTGCAGCTGAAAAAAATACTGAGTTGGCCAAACTGTCCTTGCTGCTGCTACAAATGGCGCCACTAATAATTGTACACAGCACTGGCTAGCGTCGGTAGTGCAGGGGGTGAGTCGTAGCTTTGCGTTGGCACAGTTAGGGCAGCCCCTCTCCAACAGTAACTTGGTGTACCTCAGAACTCGAAAAAAAAAAATTCTGGAATTGTTGGCTAATATCGATTGCAGTCCGCATTACAGTATCCTCGCTTCGAGCAATCCCTGTTACCGTATTGCAATAAGATATTGCAATATGGATCATGTAACTTAGTTGAGTCTAAAACAAGCTTATAACTACCACTTCTGTGCCAGGGAAACAAAAAACTAGAACAAACTCTGCTGAATTTCATCTGAGAATCCAAGTAGTGTCCCACACGACGCGGACAGGTAGCAGCATCGTCTTGCAGAGCTAATAAGGCTCCAGTCAGGTAAAATGTCCACTTGGGCTGAAAGGTTGATTCTACTCCCAGTTCGAAGAGATAGTCATGAACTCGGCGTTGTCGACGACAGTAGCTCGGTCTAGTCGACTCTCTTCATTCACCAGAAGCTTGATATAAAACGGAGTTGTTCTCGCTTCGTCGCACCCTCATAGTGTTTCTTTCGGGTGAGAGCAGATAAATGGGGAGCGCGGCGGTGTGGTACGATAACACTTCTTGCTTAACGTAAGTACAGACGCCCAAGGTTCGAGGAAGTCGAGAAGTCTGTACAGGACTGGTGACAATGGGATAACTTGGGCTGATGGACATGTCAAGCAGGTTAGGATCTGGCCTATTTTCAATGCATGATCATATTAGTTGACTCAATTATGATACTGTTCATACTGTGGCCTGATCGTCCTTGTGTACCTTTACCGTTCCAGCAGCGCTGTGAGCTGCTCCATGATGGACACGGCTGTCTTCGGGTTCACCTTCCTCATGAGGTTCTTCGCGCTGGGTTTCCCAGGGATCTGGTTCACGCGTCTGAACGAAGCCGTCGCGTTGTACAGCGCCAGCTTCCTCGACAAAAGTTCCTGCAGACCTCTCAGACGCTTCTCAGCTTCACTCCAGCTCTCCTGCACGCCAGCGTTCCTGTCTGCCAACGGCTTCAGCAGCTCCAAATAGTACGTGATAACGTCCGCAGACAGCACGAAGACGTGGTGCATGTCACGATGGATGTGCAGCAGGTCCACCAGCGTGTCCAAAGCGCGCATGTCCACGTCAAGTCGCTCATCAGTAGCAACCACCTGCTTCGGCTTTTTGTCCGCCGACCGCCGATACACCGTAAGATTCTTCAACACGAGCAATAGCTGGTGCAGTAGCTCCACGTGCGGCCGGCTGCGATTCAGGCCGCGAATTGCTGCGAAAATGGTAGACGAAATCTGAAGTTGGACGCACTTGCGGCAGCATTCTCGCGAATACCGCGTGCACACCTCAATGGTGTGGCTCGCGAACAGCATGTCCTGTAGTCGTTTGCCATGCAGGAGCATGTGCAGGGCCATGTCCAGCCGGGCACCCAACGTCTGCGGTTGCTCTGTCTGGACGCTTCTCTCTGTATGCGCCTTGACCCTCAGCTGTTGTAGACTCGTCGATGGAGTCACTGCGCCGGCATGAGACTCCTGTCCCACGAGTCTCATAGTAGAGAGCTTCTTGCGCTGCTGTGTGACCTCGGGAGTGCTGTGGTGCAAGCGAACCAGTGTTCCACGCCACCACGCCTGGAGCTTCCGTACTGCAACAAAGTGGAAGTTCCGCTCACGGAAGGGTATAATTACCTTTTGACAGAGCCACGAGCCCACAATACGCTCTGCGCGCGCCTTGGCCATGGCCAATGCCATTGCTTCCATCTCGCGCTGGCGGTTCTCTTCTCTTCGTCGCTGACGCTCTGCCCATTTGCAGCACAGACCCAGCCACCACACCTGCATCCGTTGGGCTGCAGTATCCATCCTCTGTTTGTGCTGAATTCGTGCGTTGATAACACTCGCCAAGCAGAATGACCGCCAGCACTTCGCGATTTTGTTGGCGTCGGCTATGCGCTTCTGGGTGATACCAGCGCGGAGTTGCGTCCAGCGAGCTCGCACTATCAACATGCGCTTCTTGCGGTGCTTCATCATGCGGTTTGCATACCACAACTCGATCTGCCAGCATGACATCAGCACGCGCAACCGCTGCAATTGCGACTGAAGCGTATAAAAGTTAAACCGATAACGCCGCGAAATCCATCCACGCGCGCATTTCTGGATGCTCACTGCTGCGCGGTGCAGATGCAGTGCTCGTCGGAATTTCGTCACCGCCAGCCACGAACGAATCGCACGCTGCACCACCACCACGCAAGCGTAGGCCTTGGCATATCGCTGTCGCTCCGAGTATCCACGGAAAGCCGCCTGCAGGAGCGTAGCCGCCAGCATCCGCTTGTGGTATGCGTAGAAGCGGTAGACAGACTGGATGCGGTAGGCTGCGCGGTGCTCCACGCCCTCCTGTAAGCGCCGAAGACGATCCTGGCGAATACGTTCTTGCCGTTCCTCCTCCTCTCGCTGTACGCGCCGATAGCACAAAAGCATGTTCCGGAATTTCAGCAACACACGGAGTTGTCCCTGCCGACGCCATATCCGCACATTCTTCTGGAGCAGGCATACACTACGACGGAGAGTGCAGAACCAGTTTCTCACAGACCTAGCTCGCGCCAAACTCTGGATCTTTATTGCAGCCAGGGTTCGCTTCTGGAAGCGATAACTGCGGGATGCACACTGGATGCGGCGTGCTGCCCGCGTCTGCACCTTGTGCTTGAGCTCCTGGACCCGCATGAAGCGTCGTTGTGCTTCGTTTGCCCTCATTCGCTGGTATGATTTCAACAGACTGTGGAATTGCGTCAGTGCCGATAGCTGCCGCCTCCTCCGCCACACGCGAACATTTCGCTGGAGCACCACTGCGGCGTGCTTTTCCTTCTGAAATTGAAATTTCTGGGTCTTGGCCCGGAACATACTCGCCAACTTAGTCGCTGCCACTTCTCGCTTGTGTAACGTGAACTTGCGAAAGCATTTCTGAACGCACTTGGCGGAACGCGTCTCCACCTTGTGCTTAAGCTCCTGGACCCGCATTAAACGTCGTTGCGCTTCGTTTGCCCTCATTCGCTGGTATGATTTCAGCTTACTGTGGAATTGCGTCAATGCCGATAGCTGCCGCCTCCTACGCCACACGCGAGCATTTCGCTGAAGCACCACTGCTGCACGCTTCTCATTCTGAAATTGTAGTTTCTGGGTCTTGGCCCGGAACACACTCGCCAACTTAGTCGCTGCCACTTCTCGCTTGTGCAGCGTGAACTTGCGAAAGCGTTTCTGGACGCATTTGGCGGCACGCATCTCCACATTGTGTTTTAACTTGAGTTGTTTTTTCTGGAGCTCCTTTTCTTGCATCATCTGCTCAAAACGTTGCAGAGCAACAACCCGCTGGGTCTCTTCGCGGCGGTGCTGGAAGGTACTCCAAACCCGCTGGATAACTCGTGCTGCACGATGCATTTGTCGCCACTTCTGCTTGCGCTGCGTCCGTACCGCAGCACGCAAATGACCGTACTGCCAAGCAACTTGAATTCGGGTCGCAGCAAAATGGCGATCAGCGATTATTTGTTGTCGGAAGAGGCGAGCAGCCTCTCTAGACAAATGCTGCAGCCAGTTCCTCTCGATGATAGCGCAGCTTTCCCTCACACGAACACGCTGTGCCACCTTGCGCTGCATAGCCGTCTGATGCTGTCGTTCTTTCTCACGCTTCCACTTAAGTTGCTTCCGCCAGTGATACTGAATAACAAGTACTGCGCCAATCGAATCTCCGTTAACACGCAATTGCCGGCGAGCACGGAACGCCCGCTGGAGAGTAAGCACAGACCGCCGGAAGCGCACAAAGTCACTTCTGGCCATCCACGTTTGTACTGTGCTTTTAACGAGGTGTGCCGCTCGTAAGAGTTTTCGGCATTGGCGAATAGCCAACCGCTTTTGACTGGAAGTGTACCAGAATCGCTGAACAATGCGCGCACTGCGATTCTTCTTGCGGTGCATTCGCAATCGGATCAGCGGGCCCTTCCACCATCGTTTTAGCCTCGAAGCAGCATGGATTTCGCTGTACGAGTCCATCAGGCGTGACTGCAAGTAGCACACGAACGTCACCACCATTTTCTCCTCCGGCGGGTTCTTCGAATTGTACTGCTGAGGCATGAGCACTGGGACCTCGCCAAGCTGCTTGATGCGGTCGTTAATGATCGTAAAGTGCCGCTGTTCGTTGCCCAGAAGTGTCTTCTCGCTCATCTGCTGAACATCTCCATCGCGCAAGTCGCTGGTTGTTGGCAGCATGTCTGATTTTGACAGCAGCATCGGATGGTAGTAGTGAAGTAGGTAACAAAGCGCCTTTCCGTCGGCAAATGAAGCCGAGAAGTCGCTCACTCCGATATCGTAGTTGGCGCAGACGGCACGGCACCACTCTAGCAACAGCCCGTAGCATTCGTGCTCATCCGTGTGGTTGAGCGGTGCGCTCTGCTGTTGGTGATCGAACAAGTCCTTTGCACGAATACTCATTCGCTTGACGACGTTCGCGACCTCCCGTCTCATGGTCTCGGCATCCACGAGGGATTGCAACTGGAAGGAACTGATGAGCTTCCACAGCAATGCCAAGGTCTTCTCACGATGGCCATTCACAATGTCCTTCGCCAGATTTCCCACCATTTTCTCGTCCACCTTGTTGCGCAAGCCAGCAAACCCAGACGAAGACACACGGACACGGCCACTCAATCTGTGCTTCTTATCGGCCCTGCCATGGTTGCTCTTGAGATTATCCAACACGCTTGCGCCACATTTGTCTTGCAAGAAGTGCAGGCAAATCTCGACATTGTGTACTTTTTGTAATCGCGACAGGGCCGGCACACGCAAGAACGTTGACAAGCCTTTCGGTTGCTGAGCTATTTCACCATCCTGGTCTGTCGCGGATGGCACTGGCGTCGCCGTAAGTGCCTCCATTAGTTTGGCAAGTCGGACACCATCACGCAAGTCGGTCTCCAAGTTTTTGACCTCCAGATCGATCTCATCCAGGGGCGTCTGCTCGTGCTTAAGAGTGTAGCCCAAATGCTTCAGGTGCTTGTCGATGCGACCTTCGCTTGCCAAAAAGAGTCTGCAGAACTCCGTCACGAATACGTGCGAGTTCTTCACCCACAGTTCGTTGTCAGCGTCATTGCTACTGCTCTTGCTGACGCATTGGGCTTTACTGGGTCCGGTCTTCTTCGTCGAAGGGGAAATTCGGAATAGGCACGGGAAATGTGGGAACTTGTCCGCCTTGCGCTCGATCGAGCGATCCAGAAAGATCACCAGCATCAAGAACTTTAGCATGAAGGACTGCGTCAACGAGTCAAAATACTCTCGGCCGTTGATATTTTTCCTCGTGTTCTTGAAGGCATTACCGCCGTCATTGCGGTCTGCAGTGGAACCATCCAGAGGAGTCGTGAGATTATTTACCAACCGATAGTTCTGGGCGACATGCGCATCTTTGACCATGTGCTTCAGGATAATCCGGCGTAGTACACGGGGCATTTTTCGGTCCTGCGGTGAGTCTTTCTTTCCTAGACTGGTGGTTCTTGCGGTGGTAGTGCTGAAAATTGTTCGTAGCGAGCACTTTTCCTGTTTCATGACCTGGTTTCCAAGCACAGCATACAGGCCCAAGCAGAGCCACACCGGATGATAGTTATTCAGTAGGCTGATCAGATCTTCCTGCAAGCCGACGTCAGCATACACAGGACGGTCCGCGCGGAAAAGGAGTCCCTGGTTGCCGATCTCATCCTGCAAATTGAATAAAATGTCATCCAAGTTTGGGGAATGATACAATTCCACAGCAGCTTGTGCCCACTTCGACTCCAAGCGCTTCTGCGCTAGCACGCGCAACGACGAAAAATCAAATCTGCGCTTAACTTCAGGATTCTGTTCCTCGCCCTCATCTTGTGCGTTGCCGCCTCTCAGGCGCTGGGCAGTTCCGTCCAACAAGACGTAATTTATCCACTTTGTGAACCCCTCGGTCTGCTTCGCCATCCAATTCTCGTCATAGACCTCCTGCCGCTGCTTCCACCAAGATCCGGAGAAACGTTTCTTCGCAGATGGAGGATCCAACGAAGCGCAGGCACTTTTCCTCGGTGTCAAAGCCTTTGGAGGCTCACTTTTCCTTCGCTTTGGTCCATTTCGTGGCGGTGAGAACTCGATTGCCACTGACGAGCGGCGCTTGTCTCCCACCTTCGGTCTAGGTCTTACTACAGGCTCCTGTTCCGGTTCACGGTCTCTCGCCGCCAAAGCACTTGAGATTGTAAAGGCTGTACTCCTTGACTCTAACGGCGTCCTGACAGTCATCTGTCTTGTATTCACTTGCGGTACCCTGGGCGGTCGATTCTCGTTCGCACTAGGCGCCACCACAACTGTATCAAGCGTTGAGTTTGTCTTCCGCACACGGCCAAACCTGGAGAGTTTCGGCACACGCGGCGTCACCTTGCCCGTCGCTCTGCACTGCAGCTTGAACCTGTCATTCACCGTAAACTTGAGCATGGCCGTGACTTCCTTCCCGACATCTGCTGGCAGCGGTTCGAACGTGACTCTCAGCGTCACCGACTTGAGCGCGTCCACCACACAAACGTGCAGGTCGCACTTGAACCTGGTCTTGGCCTGAGGCGGTTCACTCTCTCCATTGCGCACCATGGCGTATCCTTCGTACTTGACGCGCGCATTGCCCAGTTCGCTGGCGTTCTCCAGCGTCAGTTGCCTGTTCTTCCTCTCGCCAAGGGCCACAGCGCCGAAGCGCAGCTGTCCGACGTGGCTGAAGTCGTCCACGAGCATCGTAGCAGAGCCAGAGCCCGCAGCCTCCTCCTCTTCTGCCTCCAAGTCTGACGACGCGCCATGGAGCTCCAACGCTCGCGCTTCGAAGTGCGTCGCAGCATTAGCCACCGCCAGCGGGTCTCTCTGAGCTCTGTCCGCATCGGATTCGTCCTCCTGGTCGTCTGCAGCCGCGTAGAAAGGTTTGTGTGCAGCTGGAAGGCCCTGCGTAGGGTTCGGACGCTTCCCGAGCAGCGAAGAGGGCGTCGAAGCCTCAAAATTCAGCGCGGCAGGAAGAAGCTCGGCCTGCAGGAGCGATTGTCGACTGCCGCGACTCATGGCGACGTTCTGGTGGCCCCAATTGCGCCCAATGGGCGGCACGCGGTTCTCCTTGCCTTCGAGGTCTTGATCCGCGGATAACGCGGCCGTTTCGCGGCCGTTTTGGGCAGCGGAAGCTGCGGGAGACTCGGAAAAGAACGGGTCGAGCGACGCGCGAGACGCCCACTTGCTGTGGGCCTGGTTGGCGGCGCTGGCGTCGCGCATGTCGCCGCTCTTTCTGGCCTCGGCGTTCCGTGCGGAGAGATGGCGCCCTTCGAGCGTTTGAAATGACGGTGGTGTGGTGCACATAAGTGTTGTAGGACTGCATGTTGCAGCAGTAAATAGTGTAATTACTCGTGCGACCGGATGGTGTACGCCACACGATGTTGGCGTGGTCGACACAATGCGTACTTAGGCGAGGTCGTGGGCGAAAGCAGCTCGCCGCCAACCAATAGGCCTCGGCTTCGGAGCCGCGCCGGGCTCGCAGACGGCGGGGCATTTATTTGCCGAAAGCTAAAGCACAAGCGGAAGAATGTCGACGATCACCAAGGAGCAGCACGACGAACTGTGCGTGGCGTACGCCTCCATGATCCTCTTCGACGGGGAGCACGAGATCACGCCCGAGGCCATCAACCACATCCTGCACGCGTCGGGCAACGAGGTGGAGCCCTACTGGCCCACGCTCTTCTCCTCGCTGCTGTCGAAGGAGGGCAAGATCGTGGAGCTTATCTCCACGGGCGGAGCCGCCGCTGGCGGTGCCGCTGCCGCCCCGGGCGCCGCTGCTGGCGCTGCCGGCGCTGAGGCCGAGAAGGTGGAGGAGAAGGCCAAGGAGGAGGAAGAGGAGGCTGTACGTGCAAAGGCGATCAAGCGCGGGCCGACAGGGGGCGTTGTGGATAGTGTACTGACTGTTTGTTGCTGTTATGTTTGACGATGCAGGACCTGGGCGGCGGCATGGACATGTTCGGCGGAGACGAGGACTACTAAGCTGTGCTTTAGCGAGCGCTGCAACTAGACTCTGCCAGCTGTTGTGACCGTCTGATCCCGCTTTAAATCCGTAATGGACTCGCGCGTCTATTCTTCCGGTGAAATCAAAGGCTTCGAGCAAGCGTCTACGTTTGTTGCGCTCTGCGTCGTCTCTTCTCTCGGCTGCGGGTCTTCGCAGGGTCCGTTCTCTTCGTCTGCAGGGGACTTCGCGCACAGGTGGCAGGTTTCCAGGCAGGGACGTCCAGGTTGACAGGTACACAGGCCGGAACAGTGGCAGGTGGAAGAGCGACGCCGTACTTCAGTGCTGAAACCCCAGTTGCAGTCAACATCGCCATATTTCGCACGAGATGAGCTGTCCATGATGGCGTTCTTCGACTTGGCCTTGGGGTTTTGTTCTACACTCTTTGGTGCCCTTTTACTCCTGTTTCCTTTCATGTCCATGAAGGTTTCACTGCATTCGTTTCCTATTCGTACGGTGGCACATTGTGGAAGTGTTTTTGCTTGAAAAGGTGTCGCTGCAAACATGTTTACTTCAGTCACGCATTAGAATGCAAACTGACTGTTGACTCAGCTAGTGTATGTGGATGGCCAAATTGCTGCTTCCGCGCATGAAATTGAAATCGGTGCCTCCAAGCTTTGGTGTGTAGTCTTGGGCGTCATTCCCTGCGTCACCAGAAGCCGAAGACCCAGCAGAAACGTCAGTCGATACAACCGCAGAAGCTGATCCGGATGTTGCCATGCCACCGCTCCAGTGTCACCGAAACGCTGTTGTCGTTGGTCATGTCAAGGAGTCAAGGTACGTTGCCCCCAGCTAGGTGCGAATATCCATTCTCGCAGTGTCCCTTGAAAATCCGTGGCACCTATTCCGCGAGGGAATCCATTACCACACTCCCCCCCCCCCGAGCGTTCTGGGCCTCTCTTTACAGCCCACCACATCGCCGACGCCTCAGGAAGCCCAGAAGCCTCTTTCAAGATCCACGATGACCGCCGCCGTTGCCAAGAAGGCCATCAGATGGCACAAGCTGCCGTACACCCAGTTCCTGGTGCACGAGTCCAAGCGCTCCTACTTCCAGCCCTTCCTCATCGGCGGAGCGTACGTGCCCTGAATAGCTGCAGTCCCCCTCCTTGACAGCCCTCATTTAACACACTGTTCCCCCCTTTATCGCAGTGCCGCGTGGGTGATCTGCGGCATCCTCCCCACACGTGGCGCCAGCCAGGAGGACAAGGAGAAGAGTAACTACTGGAAGCGCATCAACGGCAAGTTCGACTACAGCCACCACTAGGCGCCTGCTGACCGGACTGGGGGCCGCGCGCGTAGGTTGAAGGGAGGGACGAAGCTATGGACGACAGCAGCAAAGGGGGAGGAAGGTTGACGATCGAGTGGCGGCGTGAACGTACTGAAGGGGCCAGTGAGTTCTCACTGTCCTATCAGACGACTGCGCGTCGGTTGATTGCACTCTTCTTCCTTTGAGGCTTCGTCTGCGGTGACTTACGTCCGCTATGCGACGATGGATTGATTCAATCCCCCACAAGAAATACACCGAATGCGTGCTCTTTCTTGCATAGCTTGAGTGTCTACATTGCGTTGCTGCTCTGGCGGGTCATGTCCTTCCTTGCATTGAGCGCGTCCAGCAACTTTGAATGGTAATGTCTCTCTCAGTAGAAGTAGCAGGGTGTCAGAACTGATCGTGGCGACAAGGTCGCGTTGGCGCCCGACAGCCTGGTTTGTGTCACTTGCGAGTCAAACATCTCACAGTCGCGTGGCGGCAAAGAGTGGAGACTGTCAACCAAGCCACTACTACAGTAGCACATGTAACCAAAGAGATGGCAGCGTCTCTGCTGAAGAAACTTGCCAAGTTGAAGACAGTGCTCTCGCAGTACTCCAGTGGAGCAGAGTTGAGTGGGTTAATGTGCTTGTTTATGGTTTCGGACTGTGCACGACGGAGCTTGTGACTTGGTTCAAGGAAACAAAGGCACAGCGTTCGTTCGCTTAGCGTTCAGCGGCTGGGGAGAGGTTTGCACATCCGCAATAAAGGAAGAGATGCTGTAATGAAAGGCGGGTATGGGGAAGCTGGGCTAAGGACAACCCGAGAACGCCGTGTACAACTTTCTTGTTCGTTAAGTCTGAGTAACGATCGGTTCACCGTGTATAGTTCACTGGGCAATGGGAACGCTGTTCTCAGTACTATACGGCCACACAAATGCATGAACGTCGACGATATATTCCATTGGTCGGCAAGGATTGAACTGTCCGAGTCCGAACACGACAACCAGATGAAAAATGACACGGCCCGCTTACAACTTGGAGTCGGCCGCGACGCGCGACTTCTTCTCCATCTTCTTGGACCATCCTGCGAGAGTTTCACGAGGCATGACAGGCTTCTTGTAAAGGTAGTGTCCTCCATCCACGATCAGCATGTCGCCCGAGACGAAGTTTCCCACGGGGGATACCAAGTACAACACTGCTGCAGCAATGTCCGTCTTGGCGCCCATCCGGCCGACTGGGATCGTGCTGGCCATGTACTTCTTCCTCTCTTCGGGAGCCACATCTCCTCCGAGCTTGGCCGTGCCCGTCGTGTCGGCAATCGGCCCCGGCGCCACTCCCGTGACCCGAATCCCGAACTGGCCCCACTCCAGCGCGAGCGAGCGCGTGATGCTGTCCACCGCAGCCTTGGCCGCCGACGCGTGCACCTGGTACCACGTGGCCGGGAGCTGCAGCGTGGCCGTGATGTTGACGATGCGTCCGTCGCCGCTTTTCTTGAGCGGCTCGAAGGCCGCGCGGCTCATGTTGAAGGTGCCGATGGCGTCGATCTCCATGACCGTGCGGAAGGCGTTGGTCGACAGCTTGTCGGCCAGCGCCAGGAAGTTGCCGGCCGCCGAGTTCACCAGCACGTCGAGCTTGCCGAAGCGCGCCACCACCTGCACCACGGCATTGTCCGCGCTCTCGGAGGAGCGCACGTCGCCTTGCACGAACATGCACGCGCTCTCGGGGACGCCGCGCTCGAGCATGAGGCCCATGGTGCTTTGCAGCGCGGACTCGCGGCGGCCGAAGACCGCGACCTTGGCGCCGTACTCGGCGAGCTTGAGGGCGATCTCCTGGCCGATGCCGGAGCCGCCGCCGGTCACGAGGGCGACGCGGCCGGCGCAGGCGTCGCGGCGGAAGACGCGCTGGATGCTGGTGGAGTCCATGGTGGGCGGAGGTGGAGGATTGTAAAGTGGCCATCACGGCTTCAACGTGTTTTTGGTGTCGCATCAACAGGTACCGGTGATGTACCGGTATATTTTCGTTGACGAAACGCTCCACTATTGAGACCTATCAAACATAGTAAGCAGGCAAAAATTAGAAGGATCAGAACTTGTGTGCGATGCGATCATGACTGCTATCATTGATAAACTGTCTACATTCGATTAAACTGCGGATCTGGATCGGTACTACCGGTATGGATATCCGGTATCCGCCTGCTGCTGGTAGCCGCTCCTTTTTGCGCGCCGATAGCTCTGCTGCAGCGACGACCCTCACCGCCGGAGTGTCTGTCTGAACGGAAGCCACCGCGGTGCGTGCGCAAGGCCAGCAGCGCCCGAACGAACTTGGCGCGTGTTACACTTGGTCGATCTCATTTGCCCTCCCTTCCTTGCTGTACCTGTCCCAGTTGACCCATCCGAGTAGCAGCAAGATGAGCGTCGTCGCAGCCAAGCAGCCGCAGAAGACCTACTCGCTGGCGGACAAGAAGCCCTTCTTCAAGCACTTCTACCCTAAGGATGTAGCCATCCTGGCCGTGCGGTCCGCGGCCATGCAGGGCCTGATGGTCTTCAACGCGTACGTGGCGTCGCTGGACCTGGAGCTGTCGGACGACGAGGAGTCGAGCGAGGACGAGTTCGAGGACATGGACGCCACCGCTGAGGACAAAGAGGAGTTCAAGGCCCCCTCCATGGAGGAGTTCAGCCTGACCAGCGTCAAGTCCTTCGGCAAGTCGCTCAGCATCACCACGTACGTGCGCTCGCTCGAGGAGGTGGCACTGCGCTTTTGCCGCCCGCAGATCGTCAGCAAGCTCATCAAAGGTGCGTCGGCCGAAGCAGAGAGCTGTGGCCGTTGCAGTTGGTTGGCTGACTGATGTCATGTCGTTGCTGCAATTGTTGCCCTGCAGACACCAGCAAGTCGGCTATGCGGAAGTACGCGCGTACGTCGAGCAGGATGGCGGCGGCTGCGCTGATGATCAAGACGGGCATGCGCGCCAACATGCTGAGCCACCTGGCCATCTTCCTGGTTGAGGAGGTACGTCTCCGACCAGCCGATGCATCTGTGGCCGCTGTTTGCCGCCAATGTGGTAGCGACGTGCATTTCTTTTAGCATATTCACGCAGCGATGTGTTATGGGGTGCTGTTTGCTTCGTACAGACCCAGCAGCTCGTGATCATTCTGTACCGACGCTTCGTGTCAAGGAAAGGTGGCAAGAAGTCCGAGAAGAACCTGCGGTCCATTGAGGAGGGCATCCAGGGCAGCGACAGCGACGACGAGGAGGACGCGCTCTCGAAGTTCGTGTCTGTCACGGGGCGCAACGCCTCTCGCTCCGCGCTGGCCGTGATCACGGGCGGCGTCGGCGCGGCCATGGGCACGGTGGTGCGACCGGGTATTGGCACAATGATCGGCGGCACACTAGGGGACACCATCGCGTACGTGTTGTTTTAGATGCGGTGCAAGGCTGGGTGGATGGAGACACTGTCCAGGCGACGAAGGCCGAGGCGACGGACACCCACCGAATAACTGCAACATCAATGCTATACCCGACTCAACCACTTCAACCGACGTCTTGTCTGCCAGCAACTGAGCAGACAGCACCTGAGCAGATACGTTGGGGGGCATCAACATGAGCCACGTTGCGGCAGAGCTGCCACCAGTACCTCGACGATGTAGCGAAACATCTTCGTGTCCGTTGGTCTAAAATAATTGTTCAGGGGCTTTTCGTCCGTTTTTGTAGTCCCCGCAAAAAAAATCGACCGCCCCACTTAAACCGGGACGGAGTCAGCGGTTCTTTTTCCTCGCTTTCATCATGCTTTTCTACAGGTCGCTTTGGCTCCACAAGTCACTATGTATATGTCACTCAAGCGAACCTATCCCATAACTCAGGATATTGCCCTTCCGCACGTGCGGAAAAGAGGCCGCGGCTCACTCTCAAGGAGAACTGAAGAGCGCGGCAGCACGGTCGTAGCGTCCGCCGGCCTTCCTCCGCGCACACGAAGCAGCCCATGACCACGGCGTCCAGCATGTACATGGAGACGGTCTCGCTGAACGACGACGCGCCCGTCGCGGCGGCCACGTCCTCCGCGTCGACGGTGCTGGACGTGGACACGCTGGAGACGCAGTTCGCGCCGCTCAAGACGCAATCCAAGGGCGCCGCCACGTCCCCCGAGGTCGCCGTGCCCGTCTCGGACAGCGACAGCGACGACGACGTCCAGGACGAGGCGACAAATGGGTCCATCAACGGCCACAAGAGCGACGCCGTCGTGGTGGACGTCCACAAGGACAGCAACGGCTTCCAGAATGGCAACCAGCAGCAGCACGCGCTGCCCCCGCTGCGTGTCCTGACGCACACGCTGCCCGTCGAGGAGAGGGACTACGTGGACTCGACGCTCTTCTCCCCGGAGGTCTCGAGGCACGCCATGGAGGTGGCGCATCGCCGGGCCAAAGCGGTTGCCAACGAGGTGAAGGAGATGGCCGCGCTGGAGCACGACGTGGGCGCCGAGGCCAAGACGAAGATGTCCCCCGCGGAAGCTGTGGGCATCATCGGCGGCGCCTTCGCGAGCTCTCTGCAAAGGGCCAAGCAGCTGGTGAAGCCCGGCACGAAGGAGTACGACCTCCTGTCCGGGTCGTCCCCGTCGGCCGGCGTGTCCAAGCTGGACGACCTCGACACGGACGGCGACGGACTACAGCTCTCGCCGGACGCAACGCAGAGTGACGGGAAATACTTCCGCACGCCGAAGCTGCGACCCGCGTTGAAGCGCATCTCGGCCTACTCGGCCGCGGCGGCCCTGGAGCCGGAGAAGAAGACGGCGAGTCAGCGTCAACAGAAGAAAAAGGGCATTCAGTGGCACGAAGACGTACTCGATGCGGACGAGGAGTTCTACCTGGATGCCAGTGACGAACAGGAAACGCACGCGCTCATGGACGCAGGCGGAGATGGTAGCGGGAACGGCAGTCCGCGGCCGCAGATACTCAACTACAGCAGCAAGAACGACGGACAGCTCACGCCACGCAGCAAGAAGAAACGCAAAAAACTGGTCCGATCCATGATGCGACGACTGACGCCGCGCGAGAAGGAGGAGCTGTACCGGCAGCGACCAGACCTGATGATTGTGCCGAACTGGGCGCAGAAGTACCGCGAGGAACTCGCAGGTGAAGACCCGACTCGCTGGAATGCCTGGCTGCTTGGACTTATCTCAGTGCTGGCGGTGCTGCTGTTGGTCTTCGTTATCCTCATTGTGCGGCAGCGCGCTGCTGCTGCAACGTAACGAGCTTGAGAACCGGACCCCATTAGAGAAGAGCGACCACGTGGGAAATGGTCTGCTCCCACTTTTTGCTGCTTTATGTTGGCCTGTTGAACCTTATAGCTTGACGCGCAGGGAGCAGAAGAACTGCGCACCAGAACACAACTACGAACTCTCTTTCCATAATATTTACTGGGACGTCAGCGCGTTTTACTTTGTCTCTGTTGTGTTTGTTCTGTTGGATGCACTTCGTTGCTGGCGTTTGCGTGGTAGATTATGCAGGTGGTTGATTCACACGTCAGCTTCTTCCACCCTTATCACTACAGCCTTTGCTTCGATCGGAAGTTTCTACTCTCCGTTACGCCCTCCGAAATTCCACCTAAAAAGCAATGAGCCTCTAATTTCTACTTTCGCAAGTTCTCGAGTCATTCGGAACGTGCGGTCACTTAGACATGGCCCCAGATCAGGAAAAATGCGCATCTTGATTTTCTGGATTGGCCAGTGATGAATTGTGGACAGACGGGAACACGATAAACCTTGGCATACGACAAGCTGATGCTGGCGCGCTTAGATCCGCGCTTTTTAGGTCTTTGGAATACTACGACTACTACATCTACATGTAGTGGTGCGTTGTCGGATCTGACGAGCTAATACCTGGACGGCGGGGTGGCGTAGCATCGCCAAGTGCGTGCAGTCTGGTACGATGTCTACCGTTTTGATAGCAAGGCCGAGTGGGCGATACTGATATACATCTGCGCTCCATCTTTGAGTCATGTACAAGTCAGCGTCAAGCCAAATCGGCGGCGCTGGGCTGG
>JAGDFM010000627.1:0-17698 GCA_019155715.1 Phytophthora pseudosyringae
TCTCAGCTGGTCGAGAGGTCGCGTCTAAGAAACCCTATCAGCGCATTAGAAACGGTTAAACCTATTCTCCTTGTAGAATAAAGCTAAGAAAAAAACCCTCTGTCTTTGGTGCTGAACTATTACTACTCTGAGTCTCGCTGGCACTTCGCAGCTTGAGCAGGTGCTGGTGGACCCGGGATACCTCCCAGCTCTGCGCCGACTCGACCTCAGCGGCTGCCCGAAACTCAGATGCTGGACGTCGAGCGCGTGGCGGACCTGGATTTGTCGTTCCTCAAGAACCTCGCGCACCTGTACATCCGCTCGCCGTCGCTGGGGCGACTAAACCTCCGAGGCTGCAACCAACTGATGCGAAACACCACGAGCGTCAACTGCCCGAGGCTGCAGTCTGTGGTCTTGCAAGGCGCAGCGCTCGGGGTCGACGACTTCAACCGGGAAGACAGCAGCATATCAATATTCTCTGAATGATATCCAACGATGGATTTTGACAACAAACATTCCTGCCCATCTAAATCCTGCAGTATATAAAAAGGTAGAGCCTCGTTATCTTGACCTCCTTGGACAGACGCAATCCAAATGCTGTATTATTAGATTTTGAAGTATATCGCTTTTTATTTTTGCTTGCCTTTAAACCTTTTCCATTTACCAAAAAGAACCAAGGAAGGCTGAGCGCGCGACCATGGGCAACGCCACGAGCTGGTTGGCGCAGTCTCTGTGCCCGGAGGAGCAGGCGCTGTGGGTGGTGGCCAAGAGCGGAGACCTGGCGACGCTGCGCGAGGGGCTGGCGCGCCTGACGCCCGCGACGCGCTTCTACGCCGAGTGGCGGGACCCCGTGTACGGCTATTCGCCGCTGGCCAATGCGTGCTCGCAGGGCCATCTGCACTGTGTGCAGGCGCTGCTGGCGTACGGCGTGGACTGCAACGTGCGGGACTCGCAGGGCAGCACGCCGCTTCACATTGCCACGGCCTGCGGGAAGAGCGAGGTGGTGCGGCTGCTGCTGGAGACGGCGGCGGTGGACTGCTTCGCCAAGACGTCCACCAAGGCGCAGACGGCGCTGGACATTGCGCGCCACGAGTACAGGACGTCGGAGGGGCGTGGACTCAAGTACATCCAGTGTGTGGAGCACATCGAGAAGGTGCGCGGCCCTGGATGCGGTCGGTGGGTTCGACGCTGGCAGGATCTCATTGATACGTGTGTGCACAGAAACTCTGTCTCTACTCGGGCTGGTTGTATGAGAGATCCGACAATTTTCTGTCAATTGCTTCGGGCATTTCAGGTCTAGACTCGTGGAAGAAGAGGTAGAGAATGCTGCAGCATTTTGAGTTGAGTGGTTTGCTGTGTAGATTCAAACTTGGGTGATTTGCTCTATTCAGGTATGCGATGGTGCTGCGGACGGCTGCGCGAGATGTCGCTGAGATCGATCTATTCCCGATGAAACCTGGAGAGCGACGCCCGCCGGTCCCTTGGTATGATTTGCTATTCAACAACCAGTGATGTCGAGTGTCAGCTTACGTAGTGTTGTTACCTTGTCCAGCTCGGAGCTTCTGTACAAATCGAGCGATAGAATTCAGCAGAATGACGACGTTACGTGGCTCAACCGAAAAGATTTCCGGTTCTCTTTGAAGGTGTCCAGGAAGTTAGGTACAAGTCGTGCCTCGGCTGTCCAGTCGATGGATTTCGCTGCCACGAATCAGGGCGAACTCGTCGCGTGGAAGACGTTCCTAACAAGCCTCCGAGTACGTTTGGTTTTCAGAGCTGACGTGTTGGTTGGTTCTAACTTGGTAAGTTTGTGCAGGTTAATCCATCTGTGAGCCCGATTACAACTGCATTTGGAGGAAGTCAGAGCCGATTCTCTCCGTCACCTCAACCCGCTCGGCCTGCTACAAGTCCAGCCCAGAGCATCAGTCCACCTCAGGCTGCGGTGCTGCAGGAGCAACGCGATTTGGAACGAGCTCTCCAACTTTCACTTGAGGAAGCGCGACGTCACTCGAGAACCCAGTCGGCGCCGTCCGCCCCGCCTCCTTCCGACACAATGCTGGAAACGCTGGCCTACTCAGAAACAGTGGTGGGTCCGGATGGAGTGGAGATTGTACAACTTCTTCGAGACAATGATTCAGCGACAGCCCCAGGCCCACGTCCTGCTTCGTTAAGCCCACCGGCGAAGAGCATCCCAGGACACACGGACGCTCATCGCACCGATGAATGCGTCATCTGCTTTGATGGACCTCAGGAGGCGGTTTGCGTTCCGTGTGGCCATAACGCCGTCTGCATGGACTGTGCCCAAGAGCTTCTTGATACCACTCGGCTCTGCCCGGTGTGTCGACAGCAAGTGAGGGAGGTCATTCGTCTCTACCGTGTTTGAAGTCGGAAGTGCGCTCAGCAGCAATACAAAAGTTGAAATACATTAACTATTTTTTTCACAGGATGCTGATAGTAGTCCTTACTTCCTTTGTTGCAAAGTAATTGCTTTCCGATCAAACACGGTACAGCTTGATTAGTTCGCGAATGTGCGCTCGACACACTGGGCATTCCGCAGTGGTAGTGAGTATCTCCTCCGCGCACTTCATGCAGACTGCATTGTGGCCACAAGGCACGCATACTGCAGACTGGGGGCCATCGAAGCAAATCACGCATTCGCCGATGGACGAGTGTGCTGTGGTGTCCCCATAGTTGACCGCGGGTGGTTTTGTCTCGAAGGCTGATGACATTACCGATTCATTGCCTTGCTCACTCGTTTCCGTTGCATCCACGGCTGAAACCTCTTTTTCACTTGAGTCACATCCCTCCCAATCACCCCAGTCAGGAGCTGATACTGGCAATGGTGGCGAAAGCGCTGAGTCAGAGGCACCAGGCCCACGACCAGTTTGGGCTGTCGTTTGTAGAGAAAGCTCAATAACTCTGCGAATGTCTTCATCCTCATCCGGGCCGATGCCTGGTGACACAGTCGCCAACGATGCAGCATGCGCCGCAGACTGAGCACGAGGATTCCAACCAGCGATGTTGCTGTGACTGGCCTCGGGCAGCCTCCATTGTTCACGAAGGCTGCCGGTAGGGTGGGATCGTTCAGCCAATTGCTGCTGCTGGTGAGTAAAGAAGTCCTTCCACGCATCAAAATTCGTCTGGTTGGTTGCAGCAAAATGCACCGGGTTCTGAAGAGCGGAGCTTGCTCTGTAATGGCATTTGTTAAGCTGATCGCCGCGTACAATAAACGTGAAGTCCTTCGGGCTGAACCATCTCGGGTCACTCGTGGCCTCCATTCCAGCTGCAACATTGCACAGCATCACTGTCGTCGGGCACACGGGGCGCACCCCGCCGCCTTCTTTCATGCTGAAGAGCGCTAACTCCAGCACATGTGCGTCTCCTCGCTCCAACGCGATGCACAAGCGTCGAGTCCACGAATTAAGGGACGAAATGCCCGACACGAATGACAGCACATTGTCCGTCTTCTCGTACAGCCAGCCACTGTAGAGACAGATTTTCTGCAGTCATTTCACAGCGACACCAAAGCAATTAGCACACCCACCACCAAAAAATGGCCGACACCTCGCCAGGCTCGAACCTTTTCCAGCGCTTCGATGCACTTGGCGTACGGCCGCGCCCCGTCCTCCTCCTCCGAGAACCTGCTTCTGGCCAGATCCAGCGGCGTCTTCAGGTACAGGTTGATCTCGAACGGGTTCACCGCCGGCACCTCCACCAGGAACTTGACCATCTCGGGCTGCGCTCGCTTGCACGCGAGATGCAGCGGCGTGTTCATCTTGAGGTCCTTGGCGTTGCAGTTGGCCCCGGCCTCGAGCAGCAGTCGCGCGCACTCGCGATGGCCTTTGGCCGCAGCCTCCAGCAGCGCCGTGCGCCCCGTGCAGGGCTCCTGCCACTCGAGGTACTTGCGCGTCTCGGGCGTGAGGCGCGACGTAGCCGACCGGATGAGGCGCGCGTCGCCGTAGCGCGCCGCTGCCCAGAACACCTGGTCCTCCGGGTAGAAGCACCGCGCCAGCCAGCTCACCGCGTTGCCCATTGTCGTTTGGATCGGAAGCGAATTCAATTGTGCCAAAGTGGCAAGTCGGTGTGAAAGAGGTCCGCGTCGGAATGTTGGTTTTATCGGTGTTTATGTATCGCCGCGATGGAAATCAGACAACATGTTTCTCGCTTTGGCCCCTGTTGACAATGTATATGCACTTCTTGGCGGATATGAAGCGGTGTGCGTGTATTATTACATCGCGACTGGGCGTACTGGGGCAACGGGGGTTGCACACGGACCCCGAAGCAATGAAGAAGAGCTTCCTCTTGGAACTGGGGACAGACGCGAGCAGTGGGTGGACAGGCAGCGAGAGAGGGCTGGACTCCAGTTTGGACGGCTTTCGTCGGTCCAGGGTCGGCACCCAAGCCCGTTTCACACAGCTGACCACTTTCATCTGTTCGAGGCGACCGGCGCATTGGTTGCAGGTGTTGCAGTTCGCAAACGCTTGCCTAGTGCTCACGTGACGACGCCGATGCGCTTCTTCAGCAGCAGCAAGCGGCGGACGCACGGCCTCAACGCCAAGCTGCCGCCCCCACCAGCATCTCTGCAGAGCTCCATGGACCCGAAAGAGACGACCATCGTGTACACCGGCGGCGCGCTGTGTGTGACGCTACAGCGCGCCAACTCGAGGTTTCTGGAGGAAGAAGGGCCCACGCGACTCGTCTGGTCCAAGGACGAGCGACTAGGACTCACTTTTGTCAAGTCGCCTCAAGGCGGCGTGGCAGTCAAGGACGTGCCCGGCATGCGCAGCGACGTATCGCCAGGTCAGGAACTTATCGGCGTGAGCAAGGCGTCCGTCATGGGGAGGAGCTTGCAGGACGTGCTGGAGCTGCTACAGAGTGCTCGGTCCCCCTGCGTGCTCGACTTTACTCCGCCGCCGTCACCGATCGTGGTGTCCGAAGTCCTTGGCCCAGCCAGGTTGCTAGGTGTTCGGAAGGGCATGGTGCTGAGGTCTGTGAGCGACTCGAGTATGGTCGGGGCCCAGTTGGCCGACGTCGGCTCTGCGCTTCATGGTGCAAGTGAATCCTCTCCGATCCGGCTTACGTTCACGCCCTACGACACCGTTGTGCACCGTCGCGTTCGGTCTCCCAGTCTAGCAAAATCACCTCGGGATTCCCGTGCGAACCTCCGGAATACGCTCTGCATTGGTGCAGTGGTCGCAGCTTTCTCTCTGTAAGCTCGACAAGAGTCCTGCGGGTGGAAACCACGTTCTGATACAGCAAGGCGTGAGCGACGACACTGGGCATCGTCGCACTGTAAGTAGCTTCAGCTTTACCTTTAGGAAGGTACATCGTTGATGTAACATCCATCATTAATCTCACAACTTCGTGCAACTCAACACGCGCATAATTCTTCGTCTTGGCAGCAAAAACCAAGCCTTTCCGCCCAGGTAGCGTGGCAAACAGCGCCTTAATTGCATACATACTATGCATTCGTTCTGGAAATGCGCCGCATCATGCCGAAGTCACATTGTCCCACGAGTTGGGCTCGTACAGGCCGATCATCACTCCGTCCGGAGATCGCAGCGCTGCTACCTACAGCAGTTACCGTCGCCACCATCGCGATAACGCCAAGTCATTGTCAGCAACGGCGGATCCCCTCCCGTCCACCAGTCCACTCACCTTTCCGTGTGCTGGGTACTTGATGGGGCCGTCCATGATGGCGCCCAGCATGAGCAGCCGCGGCACTGCGTCACTCAGATCCGGGATGTCGAAGTTCAGGAACGGCGAGTAGCCGCTGCTGCAGGCGGCCTCACTGCACCCAACACAGCAATCGCGCATGCAAAGCAGTTAGCAGAAGCAGATTGGAGCTCATTTCCCCGCTTCGGCCGCCGACCTCTGTGCCAGCTTGACGCAGAGCGGCACGCCCGCCTCGGTGTCGAACTCGGCGTACGTGTCCGACGAGCGCAGCAGCTTGAGCCCCAGCCCTTCCTGGTAGAACTGCTTGGAGCGCGCCAGGTCGCGACTCAGCACCATCAGCTGCCGCAGCCGGCTCATGGATACTCGGTCGAATCGATTGTGCTATGAATATTGACCAATCCGAAGCGTGCAGAAAACTAAAAATAGCTTCAAGGCGTTCGTCTCGTCACTCAGGGAAAATCAGCCCAGACATCAAGTGGCGAAATGCTTGGGACGGGACTCAAGGTGGCGGTGCTGGCGGCGGCCGTGGCGTGCTACGTGCGTCCGCAGCTGCTGCTGCAGCCTCTCGTCGGAGCGGAGCTGGACGGCGCGGACGCCGACGCGTCGGTGCGCGTGCTGCGCGGCCTGCTGACGCTGCTGAGCTACGGACTGGCGAGCATGCGGCCCTCTTGGTTCTGGGTGCTGGTGGCGGTGGCGGCCCTGCAGCTCGTTCTGTGGGGGCTGCAGCTGACTGAGGACTCGCTGCTGGGGATGAGCGTGGAAGCCGAGAAGAAGCTGTTCCTCGTGGGGGCCGTGGCGTGCTTCGGGGCCATCGTGAGCATCATTCTGTTCGGAGGCAAAGGTGACACCAAAGCTCGTTTCCGGTGGGTAGTTTACGGAGGTTTCTGACACATTGGAGATGGGTTCCTAGTGCTGATTTGAGTCCTG
The DNA here is from genome assembly GCA_019155715.1 of Phytophthora pseudosyringae. Taxonomy (NCBI): domain Eukaryota; phylum Oomycota; class Peronosporomycetes; order Peronosporales; family Peronosporaceae; genus Phytophthora; species Phytophthora pseudosyringae. Next base: position 6,580 of record JAGDFM010000627.1, read on the forward strand.
TTGATGTGGTGTCGTGCAGCAAGAGACTGGTGGCGTTCTACACGAAGCACAACCCGAAGAAGCTGCAGGAGGTGGACGACCTGGTGGAGAAGTACGAACTGAATGAGGAGCTGCTGTTCCAGCGACTGCACCGGAAGTACAATGCGCTGGCCGCTGGAGTGGACAACCACTCGGTGATGAAGAAGATCGACGAGAGCGAGTTCCTGTATGAAGAGGCTGAAGAGGAGGGGGTGGAGTCGTCGGAGGAGGAGACTGCGACTCTTTTGGAGGAGACTGCTGTGGTTCCTGCCGAGGAGGAAGAAGACGAGCTGGAGTATGAAGAACCGCCACGCTCGTTTACTGCCCAACAGAGTTCAGGCAGCAGTGGAAGCGACGAAAGCTTCGAGCTGATTGAAAAGAAGATGGGAACGCCCGCTGTTCTAACGCCGGTTCGTCCGCTGGAAATTGAGGACTACGGCGAGCTTGACGGCACGCCTCCCGTGTCACCTCGGACGGCCGAAAAGCTAGCATGCACGCACCGTCAGTCGTCTGCACTGATCAAGGATGCAATCGCACTAGCGCGCCGGGCTCAGCAGGAGCGCATCGAGCGCCGCATTGCTAATATCGCTTCTAAACGTGGAGATGGCTACGCGGGGCACTAATTAAGGAGCTATGACGCGCAAAAACTACTACCATCAGCAACAGAAATACATTTTTGATACGATGGAACACCAGCAGGAAGAAAAGCAAGAAGCATAAGTATAACTGGAGCGTTTTAGCATTTCGCGTACGTAGTTAAGTGATGTTCCTGCCTAGTTATCCTTGACCATCGAGTTCATCGAAGGGCGCACCTCGTTGAGGGAAGGACGCGTGCCCACGTAGCTGTCATCGCCCGCGCTGTTGATGCTGGGCAGGTGGTACTGCAGCAACTCGGCCCAGCCGTTGCGGCTGGCAGCATGCTGCTGGCCGTACGCGAAGTACGACAGAACGCCAACCAGCACCCAGGCGACGCCGAGGATCAAACCCAGGTTGCTGACCTGAGCAACCAGGTAGAAGTCGGCGAGGATACAGATCATCGGGATGTACGGCACCAGCGGGGCCGAGAAGTATTCCGGGTCGTTGCCAACCTGCGGGCACTTGATGGCAAGCACGATCGTCATGACAACCGTCGCGACCAAGCAGATGATAGCGATCACCAGACATGCCGACGAGTCGTGGGTCACGTAACCCTGCTGGTAGAAGAAAGCCGTCATGAGCGCCAGAGCCACAGCCGAACCGATGTACCTGGGCGCAGTGCGCGGCGACTTCTCCGACATGCGGATCATCATGAGGGACGAGTTCGACATGACGAACGAGATCAGGATGCCGAAGTTCACGATATCCCACAGCGTCACGAACGGCACGATGAAAGCCACAAGTGTGAAGAAAATACCGGTGATGAGAGTGTTCACGAACAAGTTGCCCTTGGCGTCCACCTTGGCGAAGATCTCGGGCATCAGGCCGTCGCAAGCAAGCGCGTAGTTCAGACGCGGCTGGGCCAGGAAGGCAATGAGGACCACCACGGGCATTGTGATGGTCTCACCAGCGCGCACGATCTGAGAAGCCCAGTCCCAGCCAACACCGGAGAATCCATCCGGGAAGCTCGTAGCCTGCTCGTACGGCACCATGCCGGACAGCACGAGCGAGCACAACACACTCAGAACAGCGGTGCCCATGACGACACTCAGCACGGCGACGGGCATGACCTTCTTGGGGTTCTTGGCCTCAGCAGCTAGACAGCAGACCTCATCGAAACCGATGTAGCCGAAGAAAGCCTGGGTGGCACCGGTGATGATACCCTGGGTGCCATAGGCCATGTCGCCCGAGCTGTTCTCCGCACGGTCGGGCACGAACGGACTAAGGTTGTCCGAGTCGATGGCGCAGAACCCAGCGATGATGATGAAGATAACGACGAGCATCTTTAGGATGGTGAAGCCGTTGACGAACACCTTTCCGAAGCGAACGCCGACAAGTAGCACGAGCACACACAGCGCCTGGATGACGGCAGACAGCACGTTGGCGTACTCCAAGTTGAGCCAGTGGACGCTGGCATCCGGGTGCTCCAGCACGACCCAGTCCTCGACCTTCTGGGCCCAACTACGAGCCACCCCAGCACCGGACACGGCGTACTCCAGAGTCAGCAGCCAGCCAGCAACCACCGCGGGCATTTCACCGATGGCGTGGTAGGCGTACGCGTACGTACTACCGGACGAGGGCACTCGCGTGGTGAGCTCCATATAGGCCAGGGCGTTCATGCAGCACACCACGCCACCAATGAGCCAGCTGACCAGAGCGGACGGGCCTGCAGTGTCGCTCACGATCGAGGCAGCCGTCGAGAAGATGCCGCTACCGACGGTTCCGCCGATACCTGCACAGGTCAAGTTGCACTCGTTAGCATTCGTCCTAAGCCACGCGCACTATAGATATACAACTATGTTACCTACCTATACAGATGAGATCAAATAAACTAAGAGATCGGGGAAGATCCTGCGAGTTCTCTTCGGCCTATATCCATATAACTAGAATTAGGACAGGTTCCATCGCTTCGCTCGGTCTTGCGTGCACCGTACCTGGATGACTTGCATAGGCTTGCAACACATCATGCGCTCCAGCAGCGGCGCCGTCGTGGAGGTGGAGCCGGTCTTCTCCATAGTGCTGGAGTCGAAGTCTGCTGAGCAGGCTCACCTAGGCGGCAGATAGCGGAATGGCTCGAGTCGTGGCGAACGACTCGTCCGCGAGGACGCATGGTCGGGTCGTGGAGGGAATTCAGGCGACGCGCAGAGAGGTAGCGGCGGCCATGGACCAGCCATCGCGCTTGGCAAGGGCTCACGCGCGACAGCAACACTGTCTGCCGCGACCAATTTCCATACGGTAATCCAGTAGAAAATTGGGTAGTACAGTGTATTTCAGGGATACAAAATGGAATTCGTCTTCAAAGTACATGTACATTTTTACTGCGAAAAGAAACTTACTTAGTGGTCGTGGCGCTATATACTACGTGGACTTGACTTGGTCCTCGAACGGATAGAATTTCACGTAGCTCCCTGCATCGTTCTGCAAACTATTTGAATTAAATGTGATCTTGCAACGGCGTAATTAATTGTGTTGTACGTTAACAAAATAGAGGGAAGTTGTAGCGGGGCAGTGTTGCTAGCAACAAAGTACCAGAATGCAAAATTTAAAAACATAATAGACACAAATTATGTGCTACCTTCGGTGGAGAAGCTGGACAAGCTGGTGTTTTCTTGGCGTTGTCGGTCTTCAGGGTGTTGACGCTGGCGCGAGGCGGTTCACGCTTCGTTGTCTTGATTTTTGAGAGGATGGCAAGTGTGCCTCCAGTCGCCACAACACCAGGGCAACAGCGCCACATGTAGCAGCAGAGGCACGAGCACAACTACTTCGAAGTACTGATCACTGGATTATGGAGATTCGGGGTCTCGGCACTTCGCTGTTGCACACCCTCTGGGACGAGGTGTCCCAACCGCTTCAAAAGGATTCGTTCGCACGCCTTGGGCTCTAATCCCATTGATGAGAGGCCCACGGCACCGCTTTCATCAGTAAAAAACGCCAAACTAATGGTTAGAAACTGGTCGCGAGCACTTCGGGTTGAGACCAATGCAGACGAGTTAGCATAGTGAAATCAAGTGCCGCAAAGGAGGTGTACCGTGCTCTGATCAGGCAGCACTGGCGTGCACGTGTACGTTTTGAGCCAGCGGAACCGGCCACGCCGCGCTTAACAGCAGAGCGCCGGTCGTGCATCGATGGCTGCATTCTGGAGGACTCTCCTTCGCCGCGTCGCATTCGAGATGCTCTCGGTGGGAGTTCGTCTACGGATGCGGGATGCAGGGCATTTAGATAGCAGGCAAAGGACCGGAATCGCTCGGGAGCGGCCAGTAACGCGCGACTACCACGTCCCCACGATCCCATCTCCATTCATGACCTGACCGGTGTGGACGAAAAGAGACGGAGCAATTGACAGGACGTGCATAGGAGAATGCTCCGATTCTGTCACTGGCGTGACCCGCGTTGATTGATCAATGCAACGGCACTGGTGTTTTGTTGGTTCTCAATGTTAGCTTTGATGGAGATTCAAATACTATATGTACTTTGAAGTAGCATTTACGAGACGCCATGCCAGTGCTTCATCCAGCAGAACCGTGGAATGTAAACGGCTCCCACCATCTCTTCACATCAGCGGCGTGTCTGCCTTGACGTTGAAGTGTATAGCTTTGCTGCAAAATGCACGGCTTCGATTCTGTCGTGTCAACAAGGTCCAAACCTTGAAGGTAAGACTTCCATTGAGCGCGGCTTGGCCGCGCCATACATGTATTTTAATATGGAGTACTTTAACAAAAAGTCCAACGAATACAGTCGGCAAAACCTTGCTGTTGCAATTATGTCGTCAAACTATCCTGTCCTGAGCAAAACTTTTCGACCTACAAGTTGTAGAGTGGTTTTACATGTAGCAGTACAACAGCCGCCTCCCACTCATGGGAATCATGAGCTTCCTCCGCTCTATTGCTGCCACATAAGGCATCGGTGCATCGATCCATTTGCTGGATACTTCTATCACAGCAACGAGGATGGCACCCCCGCCTCCCGCAAAGCGTCCAATTGCGTGCAGCCAAACTCCAACAGGACGGGTGAATGTTGAAGCGTGCGCATCGATTGCATCCATTGTGTCGTTGTCAATCAGATCCCGTCGTGCGGTGGCACGCTACTACCGCACAGCTCCTGCTCCATGTACTCGCGGTGGAAGTGGAGCGCTTCGAGACGCAGTCGCAGGTTCCTCTCCTCCTCCTCCATTTCTGATACCAAATTCAGTGCTTCGTGCTGTCGTTGTTTCTCGGTCATCAGACGCTCGTAGTGCTGCTTTGTTGCAGCTTCGCGCAGTTGGCGCTACATGTACGAACAAAACTATGATTAGGTCCGAATCACAAGGATTCTCCTCGCTAAACACGAACCTGTTTTGCGATCCGCTGTTCTATCGCCTGCTGCTCTTCAGCCCGTATACGTTCTTTCCGACACCGCCGCTTGTATTCTTGCTCTGCGTCCTTCGCTTTTTGCTCGGCTAGAGCCAACTTTAAGTCCAAAAAGACCAAGGGGTAACTCAGGAATGGTTAAGAGGCAGCTCCCAATAGCAGTTTTTTATAGTGAGCACATGAACATGCCAAACCTTTCGCCGCTCTTTTTGCTGGCGTGCAGCTTCGAGTTTGTGCACTTCGAGCGCTCGCTTCTGTTTCTGTCGGTGCAAGCAAGGATGTGGTACACAAATTTTATCAGTCGATACTGCACCTTCCAACCTGCAGGTGCGCGAAGTTGCGAGCTCAGCTCACCGCGAGAAAATCGAGCTGCTCACGGCTGCGCGGCACTTTCAATTTTCGCTTGTAACCTGAAGCCGTCGACGCCCCTTTCGGTCTAGCAGCAGCTTGGGTAACACTTGGATGAAGCGAAATCGAGTTCTGACCCTGGAGTTGCATCGAGCGAGTAGTGTGGAAGACTTGCGCAGGGGCACCATGAGAAGATTTCGATCCTTCGTGAGTTTTCTTGAGACTAGTCTCGAGATGTGTTCTCATGGTTTGCATCTCACTAAGTACTCGTTCTTCCTGGGCACGGAAGTGTGCAATCCGTCGAGCTAACTGCTGTGCGGCATCTTCTGCATCCTTCCGGGCAACAACCACTCGGTAAATATTCCCTACGTCTGGCCCTGGCATGGATTCTTGTTGCCACAAGCAGGTGTCCATGTTATCCTTCTCGTGGGTCGTTTTAGGTAGAGGAAGAGTCAATACTGCCGTAAAACACCGCCTCGATCCGACAGCACTTGAAGGTCGCCTTGCTGTATTGCTAACAGGACGAACAGGTTGCGGCGGATTAGATCCAGCTAGCGAGATCGAGGCCGTCAATGCGGTTGGAGCTTTGCTTTCACTCGCACGTGAGGTCGATGATAGAGAGTTAAGAGTATGGGAGCGGCTGCGAACGGATCCAGCCGACTTCGGACGTATGAACAAAATCCTTGGTGGTTTAACGCTCTGGTCCATAGCGACAACTCGGGGCCGGATTGCCACTTTGATCGCCGCTACCGGTGGATGGTTTGATGTTACCAGGTCTCGCTGTCTGTCGATAAGCACGGCTAATTTTACAGCCGGAGGAGACTTCTAGGGTCACTAACTCCCAACAGTCTCCTCAAGGCGCCAACTTATCTGTCTCCACAGCTTTGGTAGCACTACATGATGCCAAAGCGTGTTCCGACTGCAGATTCTCAAGCTCCACAGCCTCCAAAGCCGTCTGGTAGCAAGGGTCTCGAGTTGCCACGTTCAATCAGACCATCCCATTTGAAGCCCTCTTCAACGCAACCGTCCAGCTCACACCGCAATTTCAAAGTAACTTCCAGCCCCAAGTTGACCCGCAGCGACGATGGCAACAACAGCAACCCCAGCAGGTACAATGAGCTGTGAAAAAAATAAGGTGCAGTCTCTAGATTGTCTGCAATTAACTCATTTTTGTATTGCCAACGAATGCAGCCCGCACACGTCTGCTCGAGAGAGTGAACCAGCTACTGACGAGGAAGCCCACCTTGGTGGCAGTCTCACTGCCACCGGTGAATTAGCGGATCCCGGGAACCATTTCCAACTCGACAATTCAGAACGCCAAGCTATCGCGATGTTCAACAAGATAACCAAAAGAAGTGCACGAAATCACCAAAAGTTCGTTGTTGTGATAGATAAACTGGTGTATCCCATTTGATTACCTGAGTTGCTGTCTGACAATCGTTTGTTCCCGCCAGATATGACGCCTTTCGTGCCAACATTTCGGGAAAAGATAAACGAATTGACGAGCTCCACGCATCGTACGTCCCATCCATTAGGCGTGCAGCACTATCAATCCACGGTCTCACGCTGAAATTGGCCATTTTCCATTTTAGACTCGAAGATTTGGCTTGTCAAACAGCGGGACTAGAAAAGCTATGCAACAGCGACGTAGATGCCGATGCGCTGGAGAAGCTTTTCATGGCCATCCCAATCCAACAGCGTCGGCTCTACCTCGGCGAATAGTCCTCCCAAGTCATCTCAGCACGCACAAGACTACAGAACATCACACATCCACGACAGCATCTTCTCGGTCGTGAGGGAGTCGAGATGGCAATTTCTCCTTGAAAATCTGATCGATCGTTAGGTCCGGCGTGAAAGTGTCAAGCACTCTTGAAGTTTGTAGCAGATTGCTGGTATCAGTCTCTTTCTCCCAGTGCGCTTTCCATTCTTTCGCCATCGCCGCCCATTGCTTCATACACCAAATTCTACCGGATGTGGCTGTTTTACCATCAGCTTCCCCAGCTTTGGCCCTTCCAGCTGAATTGAAACTCTGAAGAAACGGCGAACTTGCTTCATCAGCTTCATCAGCTTCTGACGTCGACTCAGGGTGGTGCACGTGCATGTCACCACTGGTCAGGCTTGCCATATAACCCTTCGGTCTGTTGCTTTGAACAAATCCAAGCAAATCCTTAGACGGTCGCATTGCTGTTTGAGCAAACAACTTCATTCGCAAAAGCGGCAACAAAGCCTGCTGCGGACATGTCGTTGAAGGCGCAGACGCGATGAAACATTTTTCAGGGAGCACATCACCTAGAGGTGGTGTGCTAGTCACAAAGCTGAACAGCCTGGATCCAAACATATGCATCAACGGATGCGAGTCGGATACAAGCATATAGAAAAACTTTGGGTTGTCAAAGTCACACATTGACTCGGAATCAAAGGGATACTTGCGCTCCTTGAATGCCAGAATGTCCTCCATGAACTGGGCGGCAGCTTCATCACTCAAGGCCAACAAGCGCGATGGGTTCCGTGTTGATGACGCTGCACAAAACCAACCCCGAAAGTATTGCTTTGCGTACTTCCCAATCGAGAGCCACTGGAGCGACGGCTGGTGGCGGGCAAGAAATGGGTGCTGAAGATTGTAGTTGAATGTGTATCCCAACACCATCAGTGGTTGGTCATACAGCTTCCACATGCCATTCAGCTTCCGCAGCAAGAAGCGTATTTGCTCAACAGATCGCCCTCCACCAGCGGTGTCCTCCCAGTCAGATAAAATAATCTCATATTGCTGCTGCATTCTCCCGAACTGGTAGAAAATGTCAGATAGCGAAAAAGATGACGCAAAAGTACTGCTCATCATCTTGTACGTCTCCTTTATCGGTGACATCAACTCGCTCAGTGCCACCACGTATTCCCAAAATTCTGCGTTCTGAATCGTTCGAATAACAGTACTCGAAAGCCCGCACTCCGCTAGCTCATCCACGGTGTTCCCGGCGCTATCTTTACGTGGGTTAGCAGTCCTCGATCTGTTCAAAGCTCGCCCGCCGCAATCTCTGGAGTCTGACGAAGCCTGGACAACCTTAGACGATATAATTTTGATCATATCTTCATACTGCCGAACGGAATCGACAGCTTCGATGAAGGAATACCAGTTATGCCGTGTCGGCGCATGCAGCATTGCATCTGGATCACCACACTCACGTCGCAAAACCTTTAGCACGCGACGATTCGAGAACATCTGCACAAGCTCGATAACTTCGCCAATAATTTCCATCGATTTACCCGACTCGGTCAAGACGACACCCAACAGCATCTGCAACAAGTGGGAAAAGCAGGGCAGCACTGGGATGGCCAGACTTGTCCACTCGCTCGAATTGACAGCAAGGCGAGAGGCTGCGTACGTCAGAGTAGTGTCGGCAACAATGTTGATCACATGAATCCCTCTTCTCCGCAAATCTGTCAAGTTGGCCTTGATTTTTTCGGCAAGAGTCTCTGGCGCACTGTCCTCGATTCCCATGTCAATGAGCTCCCATGTGGTCGCTTCGCCAAGTGCATTTACGAGAGAGAGCAGAACAAAATTCGACTTCGGATATTTGGCTGCCCACCAGCTCACGGCCAACGTCACACCGACTTGCTCATCTTTCATCTTCATAAGCTGTTTTTCATGAGATGCGGCTCCCATCGTTGCAAGCAGCTCAGCGTTCGGCGGCTCAACCTTCGAATGTAGGCTGCCAAACATTAGAGCTGATTGCTCAGTCCACACCCAATCCCAAGGCAGGCCAGTTGCGAGCGTCGATGAGACTACGAGCTTGCTCAAAGCGTCCGCGCCGATCTCACTGTTTAGAGATTGAGTCAGGTGAGCTTCGTGGGGACGGTTTGACTGTGGGGCACGAAGTTTCCCGTGCTTCTTGACAGCTTCCCGGGGTCGAGGCTTGGCGAATACACTACATGTCTTTGGTGTCGAAAGGTTTTCCTCATAGCTCAGCGGTTTGGACGACGCAATGCTTGTCGTGAGCGCCGCATTCACCTCGGCGGACAATAACGGCAGCTGAAGTGGCATGAAATCTTCCACCCCCGGCGTGTCCTGTGCAGCGCTCGCCTTGGCAGCAAGTGCTCCCGATCCGCGCAGAGCTGTGTTCGTTAATGGCACAGCATTCCCCACTCCCTGCTCTTCATTTCGACGCGACTTTTTCGTCGGAGCGGGGGGTGTCTCCTGCAGAATCAAGTCGACGCTGCGGTTCGGCCACTGGTGCCTCTTGTTGAAGTTCGCGGCATCCTTCTGCGCGCACAGCAGCTTCAGCTGCGTGACCACCTCGGCCGGGCAGTAGACGCACTTCTGCAGGTGCCGGATCATGTTGCCCGACACCCCGCGGATCGCCGGGGGCTCCGCGTCGTTCTCGCTGCAGAACCGGCAGTACGCGTTGTGGTGGAAGCGGTTGCGCTTCTCTCCCCGGACAAAGTACTGCCACGCCGGGTGGCTGGGTCGGCCCATCTTCTTCTCCTCTCCGTCGTCCACGTCCTGGCCGAACAGGCCGTGGGACGCGTCAGTCGCGCCGCCGTCTCCCATGGGGATCAGCGGCGCTCCGCCCGTGTAGCTCGACAGGTCGAACAGCGCCGCGCCCGTCGTCTCGTCCACCTGCTCGGCCACTTTCCCCGCGTCCACCACCCCCAGCGCGTTCATGGCGTGGCTCTGCGCCTTCGCCTCCATCCACGAGCTGCGCAGCGCAACATCGTGGCAAAGTTAGCCGAGTATCTGGAAAATGCCACTTCAACTCCGCGCACAACTTACTACACAACTTACTTCTCGGTGGCGTGATGGGGGTAAATACTGCCGCGAAAACTAAAAAATGAAAAGCCTTCGTAAAAACTAGTGGCGGCGGCAAAATGGTACATTGTACCGCATCTGTTGAGCAGGCGGGAGTTCATCCTGTCCTAATAGATAGTTGCTGCCTATGTCGCTATCATATATAGCGGAACGGAGCTGGTCGTATTCTATTAATTACATACTACATGTAGTATTGTGATCACCACGCATTTTGCCTATTACTTCCTCTAAATACATGTACCCCGATTAAACGATCGATTTATAAGAATGCACTCGCGTTTGCTATATACAGTGTCGGGGGTCCCCGAAGGGACCTGGGGAGGAAAGCGAGGTTTCTCTTCCTGATCCGTTGCCAGATCATCCTCTCTTCCGTCGGCAGAGCTCCTCCCAGGGCTCGACCGATCCGTGGATCTCTCGTTCAGCGACGCCGTCGGTGATCCAGCCTCCGTCGGCGCTTCATCTCCCGATTCATTGCTCACTTGCGCATCATCTTGGGACTCACGGTGAAATCCCGCGTCGCCAAGAGATCCGGGCACGTGCACCATTGTGGTGAAGCAGATCCGCTAGAATTCGAACTCACACACACTGTGCCCAGACACCGACTCGCGGAGGGGGTACTCCGACGGTCGTGTAGTTGCTGAGTGGTTCACTTGTGTACCCGTCGGCGGACTGGTACAGCTCTCTCGTTGACACGAGATGCGCACTTGGTGGGCCTTGAACATCCTTGTGGGGACTTGGGAGGTTGGTGGATCGGCGTGGGGGTCCCTTCACACACGATCAGGTGGAGCTCGGCCTTGTTCTGCTTGAGCAGGCCTTGTGGATCCGCAATAGAAATGCAGGATCCGGAGTCGTTCCTTCTTAGATTGTCCTTCTTCCCTCGCGAGGTTGTCCTTGTTCCTTCCCGGGGCTTGCCGCGTGAAATAGCGGGATCTTGCGGGGGGGGGGGGGGGGGGGGGGCGCGGGCGGG
>JAGDFM010000628.1:1431-17663 GCA_019155715.1 Phytophthora pseudosyringae
TTCGGAAGAGGTCTCTGACCACGCGCCACCAGCAGCCGCGAGGCTCTCGGTGTCCGAGTATCACTCAGCGCATAAGCTTCGACACGGTCAGAGGACCATGGGTGGAGACGCTCCTGAAGGCCGTAAATCCGTGCGCTACGCGCGAGACAGCCTCTTCGAGGACCTGGAGGAGGGCGAGGAGCCCATCGACTACAGCGAGTCCATGGCTAGTGGCAGTCCTGCTCGCTCGGCGAGCCCGCGCCCACTGCGCACGCCAAATCCTTTCGAGGTGACGACTTTGCAAGTCCTGCGCGACGCGCCTCCACTTCCTTTGCGGGGAGCCGTCGATGACCCCATGGGATCTGGTGTCATCACCAATCCTTTGGACGAAGTCCAAGAGCAGCAGCTTGCAGCTGGTTCGCAGCGTCCGGTGGCTCGGCCATTGCTCACTCTGTCACGTCGTGACTATGGCTTCGAGCCTCGCGATCCCAACGAGGTGGCTCGTCGAGCAGCGTCTGAGCTGTTGAGCACCTACGCGATTGGGCCCGCGGCCACTACTGCTGACGAGCAGGCTACACGCACCGTGCTCCGTGAGCGACTCAGTCTTTAACTCCTCTGGAGACGACTCAACGCGAGTATCGCGAGCGTTTGCAATTGCAAGCTCGTCGTGGATCTGTCCCGCCGATGCGGACTTATCCTGTGGTGCTCCTGCCAGGAGAAACGTCTTTGGAAGACGAGGCTCAGTTCCAGAACTGGGATGAAGGAGCTCGCAAGCTATCCTCCATTGACGCCCTTTGGGCTAGCTTCCGTGAAGCTGATGTTCGAGTCGAACGTAGACTCCGCTTTGAGTTCGCAAAGCTCAAGGCTAAGCGCCAGTTGCCTTCTGCCTACCGGCCTCGCTCCCAGGGCTCTCTCGCACTCGGTGCCCCTGCTTCTGCAGCCAGCGGCTCTCACTCGCGTGAGGTGCCGACTACTCCTTTCCAAGGTCAGAGCCGCAGCTCAGCTGCTGGCCTTGGACCCCCAGCGGCTAGTGCCGGGAAACGCGAAGCGACCGACGACGTGGTCGCTGGTCCTCGAGGCACTGCCGATCGTGTCGATCAAATGCGTCCCACGACGTCTGGGCAGTCCTGCCGGAGGGGGACCTCGTACTCCCATGAGTTCTGTGAGTGAGGATAGCCTCTCCACTTCACAAGATATTGGGTACAACCCTGGCGACACGTCGCGCCACTGAGCATTCCACGTGATAGTGGGAATCTCCCTGCTCGTCGAGCAACGGTGGCGGTGGTCTCCGACCGGATGGGTCCTCGCGCTGCGAGTAATAGCGCTCTTCAAGCGGTCCGGTCTCGGGTTGAGAACTTCTAGAGTTCCTTGAACTGGGCGGCTGGTCACCGCGATCGTCTCGCCGACGATATTGATGCGCTGCATCAGCGTATGGACTGGTTTGAGTCTCCTGACGCGGTTACCAACCGCTTGATGCTCCTTGGGCGGTACTCTGCTCATCGCTTCGATCCGCTGGACCGATCGCTCGCTGAGCTTCGCGGTCAAGTGGACCTCCTCGTGCGCCTCCAGCACTTCGGTCAGCCGCCGTCTGTGCCGCCGCCCGTGGAGCCAATGCCTCCGCGCTCACCTGAGCCGGGTCCCGGTACGGCTTGAGGAAGCCTACGTAGAACACGGGGTGCGTACGCATCTTCTTCGGAAGATTGAGCGTGTACGCTAGGCCCTTCCTGGCCACGACCTTGAAAGGTCCAATGAAGCGCGGGCGCAACTTAGTCTAAAAGACCGCAGTGACTGAGTCGGTATTCCTAACCCAAGGCAAATACACCCTTTGATGCTAAAACTGAACTGTTATTTCTTTGCTTATCTGCGGCAAAGCCGCCTGTGGTGTAAATGTATGACTTTAACTATCTACCATAGTAAAACCTAGTCAAAGGCATATCGAGTGGCTCTGAAGCCACGTACTGAAATCCTGTTATTAGAAGTGGTACCTTGTACCCCTTCCGTCAAGATGACACATAGTGTGGCTACACTACATGTGACCTTCGTGTAACCCCATTACAGGCGCAGGCAAGTCCAGCTCACCATGGCCCACTTCCGCGTCAACCAGCTCGTGTCCGGCCGCATCGTCATCGACGGCACCGACATCGCCACCATGCTGCCGTAGATGTAGGTTAGCTGCCTGAGAGAGGCACTGCGGTTCTGTGTCTATCAGACGGATTCAGCTGATAGTGAGGACAATATATTTTCTTCCGCTGGAGGGGGGTTACTACATTCTGGAGGTATACATCGTGGACGGCAACTCTCCCACTTACTCGCTGTCGTAGCTGTCGTAGCTGTCGTCGTCGGCGGCCACGGAGCCGAGCTTGCTGTTGTACGGGTTCGGGTACGGGCACAGCAGCTTCGGGTCGTCGTAGTCCTGCGAGGCCGCCTTGTCCGCCGCGTCGTCGCTGCAGATGCCGTACGTGTAGTTGAGGCGCATGCAGACGCCGCTGCTGGCGCACGGGTAGACGGACGGGTCCACGCAGCTGTTGAAGGCGCACTGCTTGCCGATGGGCGTCACGTAGAACTTGTCGTGCACGCGCACCTTGAGGTGCACCTCCTGCTCCGCGAGCACGAGCGCCATGGCGGCAATGGCCACGGCGGCGGCGGTGAGCGTCGATAGGATCTGCATGAGGCTTGGGCGGGCGGGGGAGGGGGGCTGGGTGCGGGGGGTTGCTGGCCGATCCGAGACTGAGGCAACTGGTGCTGGGCGATCTTCGCGCGGTGTCATCTGATTTATATCCGGTGGCTTCTGATTGGACAAAAAAGTGGGTGGACGATCACCGAGATGTTGAACCCACGCTGGATATCGGCTGAACAATGTTCAAGCGTTCAGTGAGCATTGAAGTGGTGTGGGTCTAGCAATCTGGTTGAAGCAGGTTTCTCACTCGTGTGAATTATTTCCTATCGGGACTTGGGGACAAGCTTACACGCGCACGTCGTCGTCATCGAGGGCGTACTCCTCCATGCCCTCAACCTCCTGGTCGAGTTGTCGGTATCTCCGCTTCGCCTCCTGGTGCGCCAGGCACGAAGCGAACGGCCGGCGAACGCAACTCAGCGTGTAGCTAGCCAAAGAGCCAATCTGGGTGTACAGCTGGGTCACGCGGTTGCCTGTAAGCCCAAGCTGCCACGCGGTGATCTCGTCCTTCAGACTCTGCGCGCGGTCGTCCTCGCCCGCAGCTCGTGCCACCGGGTCCGGAACCGTGACGCCACTGCTGAGAGTCCCTGGCCGTGTATCGTTCTTCTGGAATGTCGAACGCAAGTCAATAGTGGACGGACGCAGCAGGTGCGAGCCGAAGAGCTTCGATGCGCGACCACTAAACACCACGCGCGACGGTGATCGCGAGCCGTCCTTCTCGGCCTTGAGAGGGTTGTCGATCTTCGCCAGCTCGTGATGAACGGGCTTGAGAACAGTCTCGGGTGAACTCCTGTTCGGGTCGCACATCGGTAGATAGACCACGTTCAGTTTCTGCTCCGCGTCGGAAAGCGGCCACTGGCGCTTCACACGCATTGCAGGATCCAGCTCCGTTGCCAGCACTTGAAGCCACATCTGCCCCTGCTCAGCATTGAACACCGTGCCAATAGCCGACAGGATCGCGCCATTTTTGACGTAAAACAATTCCTTCGCAGAGTTCGTCGCCTCCGCGTGGGCTGCAATTGTGTTTTCTGGTGCTCTGCTTCCCGCTGTTCCGCCCTCCTGGTTGCTGCTCTTCGTATGCGGTTGTGCGTCGTCTGATGAGAGGACCACCTGGTAATACTGCTTCGGGTTCATCTTTCCAGGCGCAGGTATTTCCTGTACCATGCAAGTGTTGGTCTTGGCGTTCGATTGGATCGCGTAGCCGTACCGGACAGGCTGGCCAAGGTCTTCAAACTCCTCTTCCTCCTCCTTAGACTCTTCAGCGTTGTTGTCCGGGCTGCTAATTCCTGCGTTGTTATCTTCATCGTCGTATTCACTGGCATCTTTGCTGATGTGAGCGGGTTTTTCGGAAGGTAACGGTACCCGGATCCACATGTGTCCCCTGTCATTCAGAACCCGCTGAGTGGAGGAAAAGACAGACCCCGGCTCCAGGTGGCCAACGACCTCCGCCTGCAGGTCAGCAGTGCGGCGCAGTGGGAGCGGCCGACGACTGTACACGGTGCGGTAGTACCGTTCAGCATTGTTGTTGGCTGGTACATCCTGGATACGGTTGCTTCCCCATGGCACCATCACTCGCTGAGCAGTGTTAGCATTACGCTCAATGACCCACGCATCCGGGCCCGCCGTCTCGCTCGCTCGCTCTTCCTCCTCCTGATTCTCACCTGCTTCTGCCACAGGCTGGTCTTCCTCGCTTTTCTTCTCGCCGCCTTGTTGCACCTCTTGCTGCGACTTTAACGGCTGGATACGCACCCACACGCGGTCCTTCAGCAACTTGCGCTCAATCGCCCGCACGACGCGATAGCTCTCGACATTGTACAACCGCGGCGCTTGCAAGCTCGGAATCGCTCGGACGGGCAGTTCCCCCGCCCATTTCCCCCCGCGGCCCGCCACGTTCTGCAAGTACACCGGTCCATTGCGGAAGAACCCGAGTCGTCTCGGGTCTTCCACCTCGACCAGCGTCTTGTGGAACGACGCGTTGATCCACCCACCGAGTCCAGCAAACGCCGACGTCACCTTCACAGCCAGCTGCGTAAAGTCCTGGTTGAACCTGCACTCCGTCGCCTGGAACACACTCACCGGCGGGAGAAACCGCTGCATGTGTCGCGGCGTCGAGCCGGAGGCAGCCTTCGACTCAGACGACGACACGGACGCCGAGTGTAGGTTGAACACCGGCTCGCGGTGCAGCACCAAGCGATCGCGCGCGCACATGAACGTCGGGAACTCTGCAGCAGCACGGTACCATCAAGTCAGTAGCCAGCCAATCAGCAATTGCAAGATGGCCACCGCCCATTGGGCAGCCATTCGCGTACGACGTACCTGGAAGTCTGCGCATGTGCCGGAACTGCGCCGGCTGCGCGGCGGCCACCGACGCGTGCTGCCTTGGCGGCAGGTCGCTGCCGTCCACGGGCGCGGAGCCCGCGGGGAACTCGAAGTGCACGCGGACGTATCCGTTGTTCTTGGCGTTGGAGAAGTAGCCGCGGCGGATCTTGAGCCACACGTGGTCCTCGTAGTAGAGCACGGCCGAGCAGGCCAAGTACGAGCCCACGCGCAGCTCCCCGCAGCGGTCGATCTGCTTCTCGCGCGGCGACGAGTACACGAACAGGCGCTCGCGGTTCAGCAGCGCGGAGGACAACGCCGCGCCGCCGTCGGGCCCGATGTACTGGAAGAACTCCTCCATGACTCGGAGCACGGCACTTTCAGCACTTTCGGTAGTGAGCACGAGACAAGATGGAAGAGGCATCGTTGTCAGATCTGATTCGCTGAAAAGGGGACCGAATCGAAACTGATGTGCGCTACACGTGTTCCACCCGACTTTCAGCCAATGATAGCATAGTGAATCGTCATAAATTACATCCTGGTCTGGGCCAGGAGCTACGTTACATGCACAAGCTGCTCGAGATGCCTGCACTTGTCTACACAGCGAAGGCAAGACAGGGTGTGGTCGTACAAACATACCATGCATCGTGCATTGTCAAGTGGGCGTGCTGCTCTGATATCAGTGAGCTGCTGCTGTTGGCAGCGGGGCCATCCAAGCAGACGCTTACTGGCCCTCGCAGAAGCTCTTGGCGTTCTGGAAGATCTGCAACCACGGGCTCACGGGGTGCGCCTCGAACTCAGCCGGCATGTACGGCCACTGGAACTTGAGGAAGCAGCGCTCCGGGTGCGGCATGAGACACATGTGGCGGCCGTCGCTCGACACGAGACCGGCAATGCCCTGCGGCGAGCCGTTCGGGTTGAACGGGTACTCCTCCGTCGGTACGCTGGAGTCGTCCACGTAGCGGATAGCGGCGGCGCCGCTCGACACGTACTTCTCCTGAATCTTCAGGTGCGTGAAGTGCGCGCGGCCCTCGCCGTGCGAGATCCAGACACCCACGGTCGAGCCGGCCATGCCGCGCAGCATCACCGAGTTCGACTCCTGAATCTGCACCGACACGAAGCGAGACTCGTGGCGGCCCGACTCGTTGTGCACGAAGCGCGGCTGCGCCGACGACTTGGTCTCCTCCTCCAGAGCCTTGGCCTCCGGGTGGTCCATCCAGCCCAGCAGCGTCATGAACTGGCAGCCGTTGCAGGCACCGAAACTGAACGTGTCGTCACGAGCCTTGAACGCCGCAAACTGCTTGAGCACGTCGCCATGGAACTTCACCACACCCGACCAGCCCTTGGCCGAGCCCAGCACATCAGCGAACGTGAAGCCGCCCACGAACGCCACACCGCGGAAGCGCTCGTCCAGCACCACGCGCTTGTTGACCAGGTCCGACATCGTGATGTCCCACACCTCGAAGCCGGCGTGGTGGAACGCGGCAAGCATCTCGCGCTCGCCGTTGCTACCTTCCTCGCGAAGGACAGCCACACGGTGCTGGGCGCGCGTGCTTAGCTGGCGCTCCGGTGTCGGTTTGGGCTCATACGTCACCTTCCAGGCAGGCGCTGTGCGCGTGCGTAGCGAGCGCTGTTCCTGAGCGACGCACTCGGGGTTGCACTGACGCTTCTCGAGCTCGAAGCTGGTAGCCTCCCACACGTCACGCAAATCCACCATCTGATCCTCCAGGACGCTTTCGCCGTTCACGCTCACCTTAATAGCGCCATCGGTCGTCACCTTGCCCAGCTTCACAAGCGGCACGTTCACCTTGCTGAAGATAGCCTCCACCTCGGTGGCATGCTGGCCAGCGGCGACCTGGAACACGAAGCCAAGCTCCTCGGCGAATAGCACCTGGATAACGTCCTTGGTCGTGGGCTTGCCACCGGCGAACGGAATGTCGACGTCGAGGCCGCAGTTGCCAGCGAAAGCCATCTCGAGCAGCGTAACGATGAGACCGCCGTCGCTACGGTCGTGACCAGCGAGCAGGTGGCCGTTCTTGATGCCAGTCTGGATGGCGTTGAACGCGTTCTTGAACAGCTCGGGGTCCTCAATATCCGGGGACACGTTGCCGACCTGGCCGTACACCTGAGCCAGAGCCGAACCGCCAAGACGGTTCGCGTCCTTGCCCACGTCCACGTAGTACAGGAAGCTGTCGCCGACGTGGGTCTTGAGGTCAGGTGTCACCTTGAGCTCGACGTCCTCCGTCGGGGCATACATGGTGATCACTAGCGTACCGGGCGTCTTCACGTCCTTCTTGTTGACCTTGGCAGCCATGGACAGCGAATCCTTACCGCCGTCAACGGCCACACCCACCTGCTTCATGAAAGTGGTCATGGCCTCGCAGCACTCGTACATACGAGCGGCCTCGTTGGGCAGCTTGGCAGCCCACATCCAGTTGGCAGAGCACTTGCAGTCATCCAGACCGCGCCCGCCCAGAGCAGCCCACACCATGTTGGTCAGCGACTCACCAACACTCAGGCGAGCCATAGCACCAGGGTTCACCAGGCCCTTAATAGGCTGCTCACCGCAAGCGCTCACCACACCCGTGAACTTGCCGTCCTTGGTAGGCATGTTCGACTGAGCCACGACGGCGCAGTCAGCAAGAGTTAGTTGAAGCGGACCCACAGTCTGCTGCTGGGCTACCAGACCGCTCACGGAGCGGTCCACCTTGCTGGTCAGGAAACGCTTCGAGCCGACCGACAAAAGACGCAGCACACGGTCCAGCGCATCGCGCAGGGTAATGTCCACAGGGAGCAACAGCTCCGACACTGGCTCCGTGGACTTCGTGTCCGTGAAGGTCTTCTGGGGCATCTTGCCCAGCACCAGGTCAAGGTCAAGGTCAAACGGGGTCGAATCGTCCTTCGAGTCGTGCAGCACAACGTGGCCATCTCCGGTCACCTGGCCCAGCAGCGCGTACGGGCAGTTCTCGCGCTTGCAGATCTTGTCGAACAACTCAACGTGCTCGGGGCGGAGCAGCAGAGCGTCGTTCTCCTGGTACTCAGCACCCCAGATCTCAAGAACGGACAGAGTGTCATCGCCGACCAGGATGTCGCGCACCTCGTAGCGAGCGCCACCGCGGTTAGCAGCGCCCGGCTTCGAGTTAGACACCTCAACGATCTCCTTCAGTACGTTACCGTTGCCACCGGCACCCTGATCGTGGATCGAGACGATGGGGTTCTTCTCGCCCAGGTCGCAGCAAGCACGGATCACCTTGTTCAGCTTGCACTCCATCTCGGCATCGCCACGCTGCACGGCGTTGAAGTCCAGGTCAGCGGTCTTGGCGTCCTGGATACGGCTGGAGGCAGCACCTCCGCCCATACCGATACGGTAGCACGGGCCGCCGATCTTCACGACCCACATCTGAATCTCGGGCTCGCCCTTGGTGCAGTGACGGCCGTCCAGCTGGCCAAGACCCGCCGAGAACATGATCGGCTTGATGTATTCGCGGCGCTCGCCGTTAGGCAGCACCATGCCGAACGAACGGGCGAAACCAGTCACAACGGGCTCACCGAATTTGTTACCGTAGTCCGAGGCACCGTTCGAAGCCTGGGTAAGGATGTCGCGCGGGTGCGCAAGGTTGGACGGGTACTCCAGCTTCTCGTCCTCCCACGGAAGCTTGTAGCCCTCCAGGTTGAGGTTACCCACGGAGTAGGCGCTGATACCGGCGACGACGTTGGCACCACGGCCAGTAGCCTGCACATCACGGATACGGCCACCGGTGCCGGTCTCGGCACCAGGGAAGGGAGCAACACCCGACGGGAAGTTGTGGGTCTCGGCGGTCAGCAGCAGGTGGCTGTCGATGGTGCGCTCCTGCACAGGCGAGGGCTCCCCCGGGTTCACGGGTCCGAGGGTCACAATGTTGGCGCCCGTGATGACCGAGGAATTGTCGTGGAAGGCGATGACGCTGTTCTTCTTGGCGTTCTCCGTGAGCGTGTTCTTGACCATCTGGAAGAGCGTCTGGGGCATCTCCTCGCCGTCCACGACGATCTTGCCGCCGAAGAACCAATGGCGCGAGTGCTCCGAGTTGCTCTGCCCCATGTCGAAGCACTCGACGTCGGTCGGGTTGCGGCGCAGCTTCTCCTTGAAGAGGGTCAGGTAGTACTGCAGGTCCCAGTCGTCGAAGCCCAGGCCGATCTCGTCGTTGATCTCCTTGAGCGCCTCGAGGCCGCGCTCCATGATGGGGATCTTGCGGACGGGCTGCACCGTCTTGCCGTGCCAGAAGCTGGCGAGCGGCTTCTCGTACACCTGCTGCGTCATGCGGTCGCACTCGCGGCGGAGCAGCGCCTGCTTGAGCGCGTCGACGGCCTCGGGCTTGGCGGCCGTGGCCGTGTAGCGCACGAGGTAGCGCGTGGCGCGCTCGATGCGCTTGACGGCCGAGATGCCGCAGGCCTGGCAGATGGCTACAGCGTTGCTGGACCAGGCCGTGGAGAAGTTCATGCGCGGCCCGACCTCCACGAGCCACTCGGCGCCTGGCTCGGCCTGGCCCAGGAACGGCTCGTCCGCGCGCGTCTGCTGCGGCTCGAAGGTCTCGCTGAGCAGCCAGTGGAGCGTCTCCTGGTCGGCGGCCGACAGCGGGCCGGCGTCGGCCGCGGTCTCCACGTAGAAGCAGTACTCGGTCTCGAGCGCGTCCACCTGCAGGCCGGCGTCGGCCCCGACCTGCGCGCGCAGGGAGGCCAGCAGCGTGCGGCTGGCGTGCGCCGTGAAGGCCGGCGTGCGGTAGAAGCGCAGCAGCGAGCTGGCGGTCGAGAGGGACGCCGTCTTCTGCTTCTTCTCGGGCGACGAGGCCATGGTCGGAGAGGTGGCGGCTCGGAGGAGCGGGCGAGTGGGGCGGACACTGCAAATTGCTTAGTACGGCTGGTAGCGGCCAGTCGCTGGAGATGGCTACACGTTTTGACCAATGGGGAGCTAGATTGGCGCCATTCGAGCCAATCCGACACGCGCAAAGGCGCGAAGCAAGACGCATACTGTTGCGCCCAATGCTTGGACAGCAGCGGCTGCCACCGCTTTTGGATTGACGATCTGCATACGACTACGGAGGCAGTAAGTGAGGCGTTGCAAGCAGATTGCAGGAAGACTGCAGCCATCATGGCCTGCGTGGCAGCAGTACATACTGTAGAGCTCTCCAATCTTTTGCCTACAGAGATGCAAGGTGGCCGCCTGCAGCTGCTAGTTCGGAGGTTGATTTGCACTGCCTGGAGGGATCGATCAAGCCATTCGCCCGCATCGGCGGACGAAAAACGGTGAAAACGAGTGGAGACAACACGGTCTCCGTTGACAGCGAGTGAGCTTGCTGACGTACAAGACTGGTACGCTGTACCGTTAATCCCTTTTCATCCAATCACCGACATGCACACTTCCAACCCCTCCATTTTCACCGAAGATGCTGCAACGTGGGGTGGTGCGCGCCGCGCGCGGCTTGCGGCCGGCCCCGGCGGCCCTGGCGCGCCCTTCGGCGCCCAAATCCTTTCGTAGCCACAGCGCGCGCTTCAGCTCTGGGCGCTGGCGGTCGGTGGCGCCCGCGTCGGCCTCTCCGCCGCTCGCTAGAGCGGGTTTCGTGGCCGCCGCCGCTGTCAGCACCAGCGCCGCCTGCGCCTTCTGCTCCGCGCCGGCCGTGGAGACGCGCGCCGCGTCTAGAGACGGCGGCAAGGCGCTGCCCAACGTGGTTCTGTACCAGTACGAGCCGTGCCCGTACTGCTGCAAGGTGAAGGCCGTGCTGGACTACCTCAAGATCCCGTACGAGGTGGTGGAGGTGAACCCGCTCTCCAAGAAGGAGACCAAGGCCTTCACGGACTATCGCAAGGTGCCGGTGGCCCGCATCGATGACGAGGTGGTCGTGGACTCCTCCGCCATCATCTCGCGGCTGCGGGAGCTCGCGGCCGTCCCCAAGGACGCGCCGCAGGAGAGCGACGAGGCTCTGAAGGAGGAGGAGCAGTGGCGCCAATGGGTCGACCAGAAGCTCATCATCTTGACGCCGCCCAACATCTACCGCACGGTGCCGGAGGCGCTGCAGGCCTTTGACTATTGCTTGACGGAGGGCAAATTCACGCCCATGGAACGCCGCATGGCCAAGTACGCCGGCGCTGTGGTGATGTACCTCATCGCCAAGCGGTCCAAGAAGAAGTACTCCATCGACGACGAGCGTCAAGCGCTCTACGAGGCGTTGAACAGCTGGGTGGGTGCTATCGGCGACAAGCGCGCGTTCCTGGGCGGCAACGAGCCCAACATGGCGGACCTCTCGGTCTTTGGGGTCCTGCGAGCCATGCACGGACTGGACACGTACACTGACATGATGCGTGAGACGAACATCGAGCCGTGGTTCACGCGCATGACAGCCAAGGTTGGCGCCAGCTCGCGCACGGTAAGCAACTAGACAAACTGAACGGCATGATGCTAAGCAAACGTGCCATTACGTTTGGTTAGTTTGTGGATTCTATATAAGAGGGGACTTGACTCAAATCTTGGTGCGGACTTGTGCTCCATCTATTGTGCCTAGTTGGTGGCCTCGCTCTTCTTCTGGATGCGGTGATACGCCACGCCGGTACCGGAGATGTTGTCTCCCAAGCCGGCGGTGTGGTCGGGCTTCTTGCAGGCCAGCATCGGCACGAGGTGGCACTGAAAGTCGGCCTCCTGCCACGTGACGACGGGCGAGAACGGGTCCAGATCCACCTTGAGACCCTGACTCTTGCTCAAGAGTTGCTGCCGAGCCAGTAACACCTCAATCCGCTCCGGGTCCACTTCCATTTCAGCACTAGTGCGCATAGGCTTCGGCTTGTCGCTGTCACCAGAAGAACTGCCTGGAGCCGGCGGCTTGCCACACGCCACCTTCGAACTCATGAGAGCGCTCTGCACCAGCGCCGTCGTGGGGTTCTCCCACATGCTGCCCTCCTTCTGGCACACGATGTGGAACTGCAGTGTGTGGAAGTGAATACGAGAGAGCTGCGTGAGTGCCAGCGACTCCTCCTTGTCTCCGTTCTTGTCAAGGTCCTGTCCGCTAGACTGGAAATTCTTCTTGGCCTTTGACGCGAACTGGATGACGTCATGAAGCTGCGCGCTGATTTCCGCCACCGTAGGACGCGAAGTCGTAGCCGTGCCTTCCTCGCCCGTAACAAGGTAGTGGTGCAGGATAAAGAGTTCCTGCTCGTTCAGCCCAATGGAGTCCACCCAGGGCAGCACGAGTCGAACCGTGTCATCGAAGAGACTGAAGTCCGACACCGCCGCAAACTCGTAGTGGGTCGGGGTCTGGGCCAGGAAGAGGTTCTGCAGCACCTCCGACAGAGCCTTGAGCCGCATCAGGCGTTCACGCTCGTCCGTCTCCACCTCCATCAGCTGCAGTCCTCCAAACACCACCAGATCGGGCTTGAACGCGTCCAGCGACTGCTCAAACTCCTCCAGCACCGACAGTCGTGCGTTGTGCACGTCGTGGTTCAAGTAGTATCTGTTCGCGCGCGGCGACTGGTGTCCCCTGAATGCATCTCCGCTCGCGTATTCCAGCACGAGGTGCACATCTTCGTGCTGGTGCTCCTCCAAGTGGCCCACGAGCTGAATCCGCGCGTCGACGAAGTGCGGCTTCATATCCTTGCCCATCGCCGCGCCCAGCAGCACCACGCACCCTTCCGCGGAGGCTCTCTCCGCCATGGTAGCGGCATTGCCGCCCACCTTCCTCGTCACTCCCGGCAGAGCGTCCGCCAGCGCCACCACCTCCCGGAACTGCTCCGGGGAGAGCATGCTCTGCTCGGCGGCCGCCCCCGAGGAGAAGTAGTAGGCGAAGCTCTCCTGCAGCTCCTGGAGCGAGCCGATGCGCTCGTGGTGGCGCTTGGCCAGGCGCTCCGAGGCCTTGCCGGCCTTGTTGAAGCCCTTGCTCTTCTTGCGCTTCTTCTGCGCGTGCTGGCGCTCCACCTCCTGCACGCTCTGCATGAGCTCCACGGCGGGCACGGCCACGTCCAGGTCGGCGCTGCAGCAGAAGGCGAGGCGCGGCGGCGCGCGCGCCTCGTCCGCGCCCGCGCCGTTCTTGGACGCGTGGAAGGCCAGGGACGCCAGCATCTGGCGCTGCTCCACGACGCTTAGCGAGGCCTCGCGCGTCGGGAACAGCTCCGCGAACAAGTCGGCGTACAGCACCGCGGCCGCGCAGATCGCCAGGGACACGCCCAGCGCTAGGAGCTGCGACGCGCTGTACATGGCGGAGGAGGGGGAGGAGGTCCAAAGTGAGCTGCTGATGGATCGGAGGCGGAATTGTGGCCAATCCCGGGCGATGGCTGCATTTCGACCAATCCAAAGATGATTGCGCGGCGCCTGTTCATCGTTTCGGTGATCGGCGATGAACATGGGTACATCTTGCCACTCACTTCTGCGTCTCAGCTCTTCACTTTGAGACTTTCCAGCAATGGTGCTCACCAAGTTGCTGCTGCTGTCGGTCGCTCTTGCGTCTGCGTCTGCCGGGTCCATACTGACGAAGCTGCCTCGGTTCAAGCCGGAACCGACGTGTGACGCACTCTTCCTGTCCAAGCTGTCGACGGGCGTTGACGAGCACGGCAATGCGACCAGTGTAGGGACCTCCAGCTCGGAGGAGAGAAGTCGTAGCACGGCTGCTGCCAACGTCAAGGACGCACCCACGGCGGGTGCAGCTTCGAGAGACACTCGCGTGCTTCAAGACGCGGCCAGTGGTCGACTGGGCGTCGTGAAGCCCGTCGTAGACTGCGAGTCGCTACTTGGCGTCGACCTCTCGCATATCGCGGCGGATGGCGGCACCGCCGTCACGTCCGCGGCCGAAGCGACCCACGAGGGGCATCTGTACTGCCTTGTGGGAGGGTCGCTGTCGGCATCTACGCAGGGGCAGGTGATGCTGCCTGTCCGCACTTGGACGCAGCGCTACATGCAAGTTGGGTGCGGAGGCCTTTGCGGCATAATCCGATGCAAGTGAATGCGGCGTCCGGGTCACAACACGTTAGCGGTGGCGAGTTTGCATTGGGCGCGACCGACATGGGCGGAGCTATGGACGGCAAGGTGTTCGCGAACAGCCCTGGGCGTCGGAGATCCTTCGCGTACAGCGCGCAGCACCTGACGTCTCTGGTGGGCAAGACGCTGGTGCGAGCGTACTACGGCCAGAAGCCGCGATACTCGTACTTCAACGGCTGCTCGGACGGCGGCCGCGAAGGCGTGATGGAGGCGCTGCGCTACCCGACCGACTTTGACGGGGTCCTGGCAGGAGCGCCTGCCATGCTCTTCCAGTTCCAGAACAGCCTTCACCACGGCTGGTTGGCGGTGAGCAACATCGATGGACCGATGTCTGACTTGCCACCGATGGTGCGAGGTCCGCCGCCCGGGCCTGAAAGGCGAGAACAAGGCTCTCCCAGACGTGAACACGGCGCTCCAGGTAATAGTGGGCCTCCAGCCATTGTAACAGCCTCCAAGTTGCCTCTGCTACACGCTGCCGTCGTTCGTGCCTGTGACGCACTGGACGGCCTGGTCGATGGTTTGCTGTCCGATCCCAGACTCTGCAAGTTTGACGTCCGCGAGCTTCTGTGCGCCACAGAAGCTGCTGCTGCAAACGAGCATCGTCAGTGCTTGACCGAGCCGGAAGTGCGTACGATTCACAAGTTCTACAACGGACCCGTGGACCCCGTCACGGGACGCCATTTGACCGTGGGGAGTGCTCAATTCGGCTCCGAGCTGGCGTGGGAAGGCGTGTTTGTGCCCAGAGGGCCTCACCAACCGGTCATGAGTGCTCACATCGCTCTTGCAGCGTTGAGGTTCCTGATCTTCGAGCCGAACCCACCGCAGACGTACTCGCTCAACGACCTCCAGTTCACGGAGGCGACCGTGGAGCTGTTGCGTGCTCGACACCCGCTGCTCGACGCCACCAGCCCGGACTTGACTGCATTCAAGGCCGCCGGCGGCAAGCTCATCCTGTGGCACGGCTGGTCGGACGAGCAAATTTCGCCTCGCACGACCATCGCGTACCACGAAGCGCTCCAGAAACAAATGGGCGGCGCCCAGCAAGTCGCGGAGTTCGAGCGACTCTACCTCCTTCCTGGCGTGCAGCACTGCGGCCACGGCGACGGTATGGCCGCCGTGGACCTGGTGACGCCTCTACTCGAGTGGGTGGAGCAAGGCAAAGCGCCTCACAAGATTCTCACGAGCACGGAACTGAACGACGACCTGCCGCCCTGGGTACCAAAGCCGGCGACGCCCGCCGTCACGCGCAGTCGCCCGGTGTTTCCTTACCCGTCGCTGGCCAAGTACACTGGCCAGGGGGATGCAAACGACGCCGCCAACTATGTCGAGGGCACGCCGCTCTACACGGCCAAGACCTTCGACTGGGCCGGTCACACTTTCTTCGAGCCGTACGCTCCGCGGACCGAGTAGATTATAATAGCTACATGTAGCTATCTATCTACAGCATGAAGCCATGCAGTGAGCTCATTTGGCAGGTGCGTATCTTGAACAGGCAGTCGCAGGGCATTCCTGATTTTGATTCTTCGAGGCGCAAGTCCCTTCCGCGATGAAGATCTCCGCGCTCGTGTTGACCGTCCTCGCCTCGAAGTTGAGCTTGGCAGTGGCGACTGCGGGCTCCAACGAGTCTGCGTGCCTGACGGAAGGCTGCGACGGCACGAGGGAGTACTGCGACGGCTCCATGGGGGCGTGTCGAGCTGCTCGGAACGACACCGAGTGCTACAACGCCACCGTGGCCCTGTTCCAGGACGGGTGCGACCCTGGCTACGAGTGCATCGACGACCTGTGCCGGGTCTCCGCCGAGCCGGTCGACGGCCGGACGTGCCACCTCATGTGCTCCGCCGGCAAGTTCTGCGAGAACGGGTCCACCAAGTGCCGGGGCCCGACCGACGGCGAGTGCTTCAATGTCGCCACCGGGTTTTTCGAAGATGGCTGCGCCGACGGCTACTACTGCTCCTTCGGCAAGTGCGTCGACGTCAGCCTCGACGACGAGGACAGCGCAGAGGCCGACGACTGAAGACTTGACGAGGAGCTCCACTCATGCCTTTTGTGCAGGCTGTACATATAAGGAAATCCATCAACAACATTCCCATGACGAGTTTCTTAAAGAGTTACCTTGGTGTGTCCTTAGCTTTAGAGCTCACAAGCCTCCTCGCTTCTTGATCGTCGGCAGGTTGCAACTTACACGTCGTCCACACTCGGTAGGTCCTTCGTGTCCACGATGCGGGCGAACGGGAACGGACCCACGAACTCGTACTGGTTCTGCTTGCGCGT